>JARHVA010006743.1:327500-360000 GCA_037957365.1 Torreya grandis | reverse complement strand
ATATATAAGACAACTCATACCCATGTTTCCTATATCGAACGAATCATGAACAATAATCTTGTATGATGATCATAATCCATTAAACTATGCGATAAATAATCAATAATATTTCTTAATCCATAGCATTTATATTTTTGTTTCAAACTATATCACATCAATGAGAGACAAAATGTTAGAGGAAGAGAGAAAATAATTATATGATTTTCAATTTAATAAATTGATTTTAAATAAAATTCATAAATGTATCAAAAATGATACTAACATTTTACAATAATTTAATCATAATGAATTTAATCAACATAAACACATATTATAGATAATAAGTTTATTTTAAACATGTCAAAATCTCATTACAATAAAGACACAAAATAATGTCAATAAAATAACAATAGAATAATGATATATGTATATGAAACAAGTTAACATTGCTAACATTTATACCTATTGTCTCATGATACAACAATGTAAAACATATACACATCAAGGTCTATCAGAATGTAATATTCTATGAGACATATCCAACTCTCAATATAATTACAACATGGTTGGATAGTCTAAACAACACATGTTCACCAAGAAATAAATATCTTTGTAATAAAGACACTCCATGTCCACAACATAACTGTAAATAACATTACAAAAGGTAAGACAATATATTTGAATGCCAATGTGTTGTCTATACAAAGCTACTTGTATTTCATGAAATCAACACTTAATAATATCAAGACCAACCCAACACTACCTCTGAAGTGCTAAGATGACAAAATACTTTTGCCAAATAGTCATGTCAATGTTTGATGTGAGAAAGGTCAACTAAAATTATGGTTTATTGAAAACTCGAATTGAGAAATACTACATTAAATCAACTGTGTCTTATACCATCAAAGAAACATGCAAGATCCATGTTAGGAATCCACATAGAGAAAAAAAAAAATGGCATAATCGAATGTTGGCAAAAATAACTCAGGTATATGGATGCCAAGAAAAGGGCATGACACCTTTATAGAATTTAACAATGAAAGTTAAGGAATTACAATTTAAGTTGTCTATTGATTATGATGCATTCATTTTAGTTTGTGTGGTAGTCATGAGTATGGCCATTTGGATCAAGAATGTTTGACAGTATAAATACAATAGCTTTGGCCCAAATGGATATAGAAAAGAATATTAATGGATATGATTTTCAAAATATAAAAAGAAAACATGTTACTTTGATAAGGTTTAAAGGCGGAAACATGAATTCAAAGGAGAAGAAATGAATAACACAATTGTTAATTTCAATGATCATAATCTTGATATAATAAAACTTATTTGATATAATAAAATTTATTTAAATAGTATTGATTTAGAGGGAGAGATAAATTAAAAAATATATATTTTAGCCAGATGAAATTTAAGGTTTAAAAAAATAAAATTATATCGAGGCAAATAAAATAATGACCACTAAGGCCATATAAATCCAATCTTGGAATATTTTTTTTCAAAAAGTTCTAATTTCTAATATTTATTTTGAGGATAGCGAGACTTTTCATGGCCTAGAATTTATTCCTCAATAAAATCTTGACATTTAAATAGACGATGAAAGAATCAAAGAAAATAGTTTAATGGAATTATCGCATATGATATTGGACAAGGCAAGAGAGGTCACAAGGTAGTGATTTTCATACGTCAGAAAGAAACCATTGAATCTGTAGTTAATGACTGAAAAATCATTTTAGAAGAAGTGCCCAAAAAGGTATAGAATGTAGATATGTATTGATGTAAAAAGTAAATTGCATGCATGTAGCCATGCGTATAATAAATTATGGTTAAGAAAAGTAGGATGTAGAAAAAAAAATTATATATTATTTTTAAAAGTATGCTACAATGAAATTAGATAGTTAAAATAAGTTTAATATTTGTACAATTCCTATTATGATTGTGGAAAAAATTATTATTTTAATAATATTATTTACATTTATATCTCGAGTATATTTTTAACGGATTCATCATATTATGTAATATGATTTTGGAAGTCTTATTAATTCACCTTTATAAACATTGCTTCATTACTTAGTTTCAATAAGAAGTCTATTACCCCTTTTTTTTTGAAACACAATTTTTCTTTCTTTACAATTATTTTCTCAAAATTTAGTCACCGTAAAAAAAAAATAGGGATAAGTTTGAGCATGACTTCCAATGAGGTAGACAATTATTTAAATGTGATGTCAACTACCTATCGTCCTGCATGCATTCCAATTAAAAAAGCTTTAATGGTTATAATAAATCAACTACTCAATTATTGTGTCTAATTTTCTTTGTATGTATTATCTTTGAATTTAATAATAAGTAGTAAGAATCAAGTGTAATATAACACAATGTGAATGATAATGAGTATTAATGTTATTTGTATGTTTTAAGGGTAATCTACCTTTTTTTTATTTTTTTTCAAATTTAATATTTAATAAATAATAATATATTATTAATATAAATGATATTTTTTAAAATAAAATTTTTACTATTAAATGTTAAAAATAAAGTGTTTTTCCTAATTATAATATTTAATAATTATAAATAATAAGAAAAAATATTTAGTTAAGGAAGATAATTTTATATTTTAAAAAAAGAGTATTTATATATTTTTTTGTCAAAAATATTTTAAAATTATTTATGATATTTTAAATTTTATGTGTTATATATTACTGATAAAAAATATCAATATTTTATTCTAAAATATTTAATAAATAAAATAAAACAATGTCATGTCCCCTTTTCAATTGACATGTTCTGAGTTCATGGTTAGCCTATTATGCGACCCTCGTAGGCTGATAGGATGGTTAGAGGGTCTTGATGGAGATTGGCGTGGCTTCGTTTAGCAGAATTTTTTGAGTTGGATTTCGTTTGGGCTCGATTGGACATGTATTGAGGGAGATATTAATATTTGATTGATTTAATCAAATATTAATTATTTGGTCTAATTTTAAATTAGAAACCCTAATTCTAATTTAAGAAAACCCCAATTAGGGCAAGCATATCTTTTGAGGGTATAAGGCTTTCTCATGGAGGCCATTATTGATTATGCATTGATTATTGATTTTGATATTGAAGAAATTCTTCTGTGAAGACTGAGCCAAGGGTTCCAGGATTCCATTGCAGTGGAGAACGTTCCCTCTTCATTGTGTGTGATTTAGAAGCTGTGAGATATCAGTTGATTTATTGCCAAATTGAGAGATAGCTTCATCCAGAAGTTATCACAAAATTACAGGCTTGAGAGATAACTTCACACAAAAGTTATTACAGATATTCCAAGTATTTATTTCTTTATGTTTTGATTCAATAAATTATACAGCTAGAGATCGTATGTACTAGAGACATATATTTTTAGATCAGGGGTTGAAAACAGGTAAGTTGTGCTTAATTGGCGGCTGTACGAAGTCTGTACAGGTCCGTACAGATCCACGCAAACACCGACATCGACAGACAGAGATCCCCAGTGACTGACATCAGCTGACTAAAGATCGATGTCGGCAGAGAAGGACCTACAGTGACTGACATTGGTAGTATATCGACCAACGTCGGTGACTGTGTGTTCGACAAAGCAGGCTGAGACAAAATTTCCAGATTCAAACCCAATTTCCAGATTTGCAAAGCCCAGGGTTTTCAAGACTGTATTTCCCATTTTTTTATATGCATAAGAGAGGACTGTAATTGTAATAATCTAGAAGGACAAGTGATAAGATTTGTGATTTGTTATTGAGAGACTATATTGTTGTTATCTTCTAAATTTATTCAACAGAAACTGTATCTTTGTTCAGAGTTTTTGTGTTGCTATATTCCCTATTTGGAGGGGATATTACAGTGGTATCAGAGCTAAATCCTGCCATCCTGAGGGTGTGACAATCTTATGCAGCCACAAGAGTTGGGACCACACAGGTATAACACACGCAGTAGAGCCTTGCTTGAAGGTACCCAATTGTTAGAACAACAGTGGATTATCATGAGTGACAGACGTGAGGGTAGCCCACCCAGGGGCCACAGGTATGATGCTGATCAGGACACCAGAGAATTTCACCGTGCTATAATGACAAGCCAACAACAGATGAATCAGACACTACAAGCACTCATGACTATGATAAGGGGGATGAATGCCCTTGATAGACAGAATGGGGAACAAGGGGATAACAGGAGTGCTACTATTAATTAGAGACCCCAATAGACCCATTCTAGGACCGTTGATAGACCTACATGGCCTACGTTTGTACAAGATGAACCAGAGGCTCTAGCAGAAGAGGTGGCAGGTGATTTCCTATTTACAGATACCCTCGTGGCTGCAACTGATGAGTGGAACTTATTAGATCCTCATGTTCAGGAGAAGATATCCTTTGATTATTTTGTTACTCTAAGGAGAGAGCACTACAGATTAGTTAGACAGGACTGGAGGCCTAGAGTTCAATTCAGTGAGCTGAAGAAAGCTACTGGTAAGCTTTCTTTGACTACTTTTGATGGCAGCAGCAAGATGACAGCTCAAGCTTGGGTTCATAAGCCTGACACCTTTTTGGCATTGAGACCAATGTCAGAGATAGAGGCCATCAAATATGCCACTTTGCACTTGGATGGAGTAGCACATGATTGGTGGTACCATGGTATGGTAACACTTCAGCATAACCAGGTGACAGAGTACCAGGATTTTGTGGATAGATTGGTGGAGCAATTTGATAGGAAGGATCCTGAGGTTTACTTTCGAGATCTGGCATAGTTGAGACAAATAGGTAACTTGGAGTCCTTCATTGGGGAGTTTTAGAGATTGGCAGTCATGGTGCCCAATATTTCTGAGCGTAGATTGGTAGTTCTCTTCATGGAGGGATTGACAGAGCCATTGAGAGGTTGGATCAAAGCCTTTGATCCTCCTTCATTACAGGTAGCTATGAATAAGGTGCGTAGTATGCAGATGGCAGCCCCATCCCATAAATTTAACTCCAAAGGTACTTCTTCATCTAAAGACCATAAGTGCTCTAACGCAGATACAGAGAGACCAGATTTTAACATAGATAAATCAGGTGTAAAGAATGATTCAAAGGCCAATCCAGTAGCACCACCTTTGGATCAAGAGGCGCTTAATGATCTACGTAGGAAGAAGCTTTGCTTCTACTACAAAGGTCCATATGATATCCATCACGATTGCCCTTTGAGGCCTAAGGGCAAGGCAAATCGTGTGATGTGGGCATATTATGAGGATTCAAATTCAGAGGATTTCGAACAGTAGAATAGTTATGAGGGGGCAGAGGCAGAGGTTTCAGGGCCTAAGGTAGAGGTAGAGTTAGAGCTTCACATATAGGAGGCACGCCTATCCAGCATTCAGTGGGATGAGTCATTCAGACTCTGTGGAGTTTTGGCAGGGCAGAAGGTTATCACCCTTCTTGATACAGGAGCCACCCATAATTTCATAGATGCTAGATTTGTGGAGAAGTGTGGACTCACTACCAAAGATTTTGAGGGCATCAGAGTAAAGGTAGCCGATGGTCACACTCTTAGGTGTGAGCGTATGATTAAAGACCTCCCATTGCGCTTGAACAACTATGAGTTCAAGGCTGATTATTATGTGGTAGACATGGGGGATATAGACTTAGTCTTGGGTATGAAGTGGCTTCATTCATTTGAGTAAGTTACTCTTCGTCTCAAGGACATGGAGGTTCTCTTTGATGTTCATGGGAAGACACACATTCTTAAGGCAGTACAGGTTAGTAGCTTCAGATATATGTTTTTTCATCGGATGGAGATGCCTACGCCACCTGACATGATAGAGTGTGATGACGAGTGCACATTGGCACCGACACAAGAGAGATATGAGGACGAGCTTGGTCTTGAGGCAAGTACAGTTCAAGAGTTATCACATGTGGTAGGGACTCAACTTTCTGTTACAGTTGGGTCACAGGTTGATATGACTCTTTCTAGCCTTCACAATCTAGATTTAGATATTAGTCAGGTACGGAGTTTGCTTGAGTTGCTTGCTGATTTTCATTTATGGATTGGATGATGGGGTGCTTATCTTAGTACTAGGGAGGGACATGGCATGGAGTTTGCATTGATTGACAATAGGGCAGATCATGACTACATTTGGGATCCAGGTGGATTGATGGGTGTATCATGCAGCGACTGCTTGAGGGCAAGCAATTTCAGGAGGGGCAGATTTTCATGTCCCCTTTTCAGTTGACATGTTCTAAGTTCATGGTTAGCCTATTATGTGACCCTCATAGGCTGATAGGATGGTTAGAGGGTCTTGATGGAGATTGGCGTGGCTTCGTTTAGCAGAATTTTTTGAGTTGGCTTTCGTTTGGGCTTGATTGGACATGTATTGAGGGAGATATTAATATTTGATTGATTTAATCAAATACTAATTATTTGGTCTAATTTTAAATTAGAAACCCTAATTCTAATTTAAGAAAACCCTAATTAGGGCAAGCATATCTTTTGAGGGTATAAGGGTTTCTCATGGAGGCCATTATTGATTATGCATTGATTATTGATTCAGATATTGAAGAAATTCTTCTGTGAAGACTGATCCAAGGGTTCCAGGATTCCATTACAGTGGAGAACATTCCCTCTTCATTGTGTGTGATTTAGAGGCTGTGAGATATCAGCTGATTTATTGCCAAATTGAGAGATAGCTTCATCAAGAAGTTATCACAGAATTTACAGGGTTGAGAGATAACTTCACACAAAAGTTATTACAGATATTCCAGGTATTTCTTTCTTTATGTTTTGATTCAATAAATTATACAGCTAGAGATCATCTGTACTAGAGACATATTTTCAGATCAGGGGTTGAAAATAGGCAAGTTGTGGTTAATTGGCAGCCGTACGAAGTCCGTACAGATCCACGCAGACACCGACATTGGCAGATAGAGATCCCCAGTGACCGACATCGACCGACTGAAGACCGACGTCGGTAGAGAAGGACCTACAGTGACCGACGTTGGTAGTATATTGACCAACGCCGGTGACTGTGTGTTCGACACAGCAGGCCGAGACAGAATTTCTAGATTCAAACCCAATTTCCAGATTTGCAAAGCCCAGGGTTTTCAAGACTGTATTTCCCATTTTTTTATATGCATAAGAGAGGACTGTAATTGTAATAATCTAGAAGGACAAGTGATAAGATTTGTGATTTGCTATTGACAGACTATATTGTTGTTATCTTCTGAATTTATTCAATAGAAACTGTATCTTTGTTCAGAGTTTTTGTGTTGCTATATTCCCTGTTTGGAGGGGATATTACAAACAATTGATTAAATAGAAAGTTATGTTTGATAAAAAATTTAACAATGGTAACTATCAATATTTTATATAATTCACATTTACTAAAAATTTACTCCCGAACAATAATAACTTTTTATTTTAATTTGCTTCTTATCCCCTGAAATTTTACTTTTAAATAATAACTCTTTATTTTAATTTATACATATTGTTTTTAAAAACAAATTAAAATTTAGAGTTTACATAAAAAATAATATGAATAAAATAATAGGGAAAATGATGACTAACATGAAATCCCTACAAAAATTCGTAGCTACAATTATTGGAGAGTTGACAGTAACCAGTTTACCCTCCCCACAAGGTAAGGACAATAAGTATAATATAGGTAGATGTTAGAGCAATTCCTGTATCTCCTCCTCATAAACTGCTGCCCACTTCATGAAATCACTTTGCTTTATTTTATTTTATTATAGGATTCATTAGGTATTTGTCTTATGCTTAGCCCTGCTTTATTAGGATTAGTCAATAATGAAAACCTGATGAGGATAGTGGATTTTCAATATAAATATAATTAAGTGATATATATTTAAAATAAGAGTTGTTGAGTTAATAAAGTATGGGTGAGTTGGTTAAGTGTTTTGATTATTTTAAGTCTAATCTAAATTTAAATATTTTATTATTATTATTATTATTATTATTATTATTATTATTATTATTATTATTATTATTATTATTATTATTATTATTATTAATTTAAATATTTTTATATTATTATTATTATTATTATTATTATTATTATTATTATTATTATTATTATTATTATTATTATTATTATTATTATTATTATTATTATTATTATTATTATTATTATTATTATTATTACTATTATTTTAAAGTTTTTTATTTATTTATGTTTTAAAATAAAAAATGTTATAAGAGGGTGTTATTTGTATAGAAAAATGGAGTTTGAAAGGGTTCAAGGTCTTTTTCTTTTAACTATTCACAAGGTAATTTTTCTTTTTGTAGTTTAAGAGTAAAATAATTATAAAAATCAATGAAAAATACATAAAAAGGTTAAGGAAGGTTTGAAAGTCCATGTCCAAAAGTTGAATTATAAAGAAAAGAATATGAAACATATCAATGTTATAATTTTTTTAAGATATAAGTTTAATAGTGAATTAAATGTAGAAACTAAAAACTATGGATCAATTATATTTTGAAATATTTTAAAGAACATTATTATTGATACTATAGTTTAGTTAGACTATGGCTTGATAGTAAATTTTTAGAGTTTACTCCCATTATCTCTCTTCTATTTAAAGTATAATATATCAGTGTTATAGTGATCATTTTAAAATGATAAGTCTAAAAGTGAATCAAAAGTATAAACTAAAAATTATTAATCATTATATTCTTAAACATTTTGAAAAATATTATTATTGATATTATAATTTACTTAAATTGTGGCTTAATGGTAAATTAGTAGAAGTTCACTCTCATTATCTCTCTTCCATTATCAAAATTCTTTATAAGATAAAACTATATAGTAACAATTTACCAAGTGTTTGACCCTCCATTTCTAGAAGAAAAAGACACAACTAACCAAATTAATAAAATATTAATATCACAAATTATTGGGCCCCCTTTTGAGCTAAGTAGTGGATCCACACTAACTCTACGAACACCTAGGCATGAGGCAATCCTGTAGGATGACTATTGTTTTGTCTTCTAGTGGAATGAACTAGCTAATGGCTAACAACTCTTTTTGAATCAAGTAACATTGGGAAGTAGGGGCATTGGATAGCAATGGCTCATTTAAGATAAACATATCCTTTTTGAAATAATCAGTATTGGGAAATAGGCACATGAGACATTGATTGTGAATTAAAGACAAGCATAGTTGAGCTGGAGGGATGTGTACCTATAGTTCTAGCTTAGAAAATCAGTGTGCTTCATTCCCCATGATCTTAGGATGTTCTGAAGCCCTACGAAAAGAAGTTGAGTTTAGTTGGAGAGGGGAGACAAAGTAGAGTAGTGAAGCTCTATAAAATTGATGGTATATAATTGTCATTAGAAGGTAAAAGTAGTTTGGGATGCTTTTGATGCTCCCCTTCGTAATGCCCAACTTGGCCTGTGAGCCTATGGGCCTATAGAAGCTTAAATCAAGATTATGCTCAATTCTATTGATGTTATTTGTATTTTTATTTAATGTAGTTAATGATGAAATATTTTATGCAAGTAGTTACTAGATTGAATGCTTCAAGTCTGTAGTATATATCTTGAGATCTCATGAGATTCTAACATGAATCATTCATGGTATGTTTATAGCTAATTATGAACCCTATGCCTGAGAGAGGAAATGCATTAAGTATGGCTAAAACCCTGTACCATTAATTGATTCCCATGCCTAAGCACATACCTATGCATAATCCCCTTAATTAGTTGCCTAATTGGCCCTTATCACCTGAGTGCGATTGAGCCCATGACACCTAAGGCTTGTGCCCATGAATGCACAACCATTGTTACTTTAATTGAGCCCTTCAAGAATGGATTTATGGCATGGCACAACTATTCCAATCCATTCTCTGCTATGCTTCAAGTGAGAATATAAGGCTTGCACCTTATGTAAAGTGATGCCAACATAGTCGATTACTAAATTTTGAGTGGCATAGGAATAGTTAGGGCTTGTGCCCCATCAGAATAAGCCTAAATTCAACTTAGATAGCTAAGTAAGTATATGACTAGGCCCATGACCAAAACACCTACTTTTCTACAATATTTTGGTTTCATTACCGGGACCTATTGAATTTTCTTATTGCAAGTGTACACTATGATAATTCTCTAATTTTCCATCAGTAAAATTAAACACTATTTGGAACGAGTGTAAAATAGGTTTGCACTGACACTCCCAACTTGTAAAGGGCATAACCCAAGGAATTGAACCTAAAACCACTTGTATGATGCCTTGTACAAGTTTTTTTTGTGAATTATTGAAGCAAGTGTACTATTGGTTGGCTACTTATGCCACCCATAGAAGTTGAAGATATGGATAGTGCCTTGAGTGTACAAAAAGTGCATAGAGAGGCTTTAGAACCTAGATTCCACTTAGACTATAATCATAGAGAAATGGTGAAAAGGGGAAATAAATAGATACATGCTTGAGTTCATGATATGAACATACTCCTACCCTAAACAAGTAGAATACTAGTTCTTGCATGAGCTAAGAGTCACATTTGTGAAATAACTCAACACTAAACTCAAGAAGATAATGGTAGATTATGCATTCAAAATAGTGATGATCGAAGACTAATGTTCTCTGACATATGAGTAGGGTAACAAGGAAGAAGGAAACATGTAGGTGAGGTGTAATGGAAGGGGACTAGTAGATTGACAACTAAAAACTCATGAGACATACTTATAACAAGAGGAGCCATGGACTGATAAGATTTGGAAGCTAAAAGTGCTGAGAGGACCCATAGCAAGCAAGAAAGGCATGAGGATGAATATATTGAATGGTGGCTATGCCCAGAAGAACGAGCCCTTAAAGCCTTAAAACAAGCCCCATAGTTGACAGGGGAATGTTTGAGGTCCCTTTAGAACTTAACCATTAGAGATGTGTCTGATGCACCTACCCCCTTTGAATTTGTGGTATAAGTTCATGAACTAGATCCCCCATAAGAAGTTAGAATATTAAAGATTGACTTCATTATTGACTTACACTTTGATCATTTTAAAAATTTATATGAGAACATTATGATTGAATAAGTTATCTCATATGAAAATGTAAGCGAAGATACCTCTAGACCTCGAGGCATTATCTCAACTAGATAGAACATGAGTAAAAGTACCCTAGTTCAACCAATGTTAGTTTTATAGCTTAGGAATCAACCCATATGGAGTGGCCCTTCACCACTAGTTAGTAGCACAATTCCATAATCTTCTATGGTGCTAGAAGTAACCATGGGACTCATGCCTGGCCTAGTGGCTAGAGGCCTTAGATGACCAACACCAAGACAAGTACTAGGAGGAAAATCACCCTAACCACTATCTGCTCCCTAGCCCGAAATATATTATGATATGGCCATGCACCTACTTGAGTATCACACTGTGGAGAAAACCATAGAGCATGTGCTCAAGTCTAAATTACAATGATGTGCTCAAGGAATAACCTAGTTTGAGTGTAAGGCAACCTAGTTTACGGTAACCTTACATGATCACTCCCATATTTGGTATAGGAAGTTTTATCCTAAACAAGATATGGTTGTTTATGAATCCCTAAAGGGATACTTATTGAAAGAGTTTGATACACCTAGGTTTGAGTAACAGAGCATCACTATGCTCAAGGAGATAAAACAAGGATTATCATGGAGCATTCGCTTGTATGATGTTAGATTCAAGATACTCCTTTCCAAGTTTGCTTATAATATTCACACCTTGTAGCATGCATAATGGTTCATTAGAGGATTTATAATACCCTATTGAAGGATTATATCCATAAAAACATTCACATACCCTCAAGAAGTTCTTGAAGATGCACTCATAACTCAGGTAATTGGGAGCACCGATATAGGAATCAACCCTTCATGGATGTACAAATTATGTCTATCACCTCCCAACTATATAATTTGATGACTAATTCATTTTAAGATTATTGAAGTGTGTTTTGGTGCACTATTTGTGAGACAGAGGGTCATAATAGGAAAAAATGCCCTCAAAAGAATGTGCACACACTGCTTCTCAGCTATGTAGTTTATCATGAGGTGTATGATGTTCATAGCTACCCCTTATTGTAATGTGATATTTAGGTCAGCATAACCATGTATTTCAAGTTGTGTCATGCCTACACTCACAACATAGCTGATTATTGAGTAATTAAAGAGATGAACCAAAATATGGAGAGAGGCACATGACAAGGAACTACAATAGCCAAAAGATAGGAAAACTAGGGAAGTGAGGGTTACATCCAATAGAATGATAGCTATGGGAACCAAATGGATTCTATAGGGTGATTTGGATTATACAGTAGAGGAAGATTCCCACCATGATCATGTTACAAGTGTGAGTTAAACAAACAATATTATCACAACTGTCTAATACATCTAACATGTAGGTATTGTCTAGGTCTGCATGCGGTTGAGGAGTGACCCAACTTGTTAAAATAGCTAACACAAGGTAAAATGAGGACTAATATAGGTGTATGGATGATCATATGAGAGCCTAAAGATATAAAATTTGATCCAAAGGCACAACCAACATGCACATAAGCCACCAAAGGTAGGTAACCACATAGAGTGGGTTCACCACTCAGTTGCTAACTACACCAACATAAAATTTGTACCTAGAATATGGTGAACCAACCCATACCAAGAACATAACATGGCCTAATATAAAATATACACCATACTCTTACCCTACACTTTAAATGATGTCCTACAACAAGCGATAAACATAATATAAAATTTGTAGGGAGAACTCTAGTTTGCCAGAGATATGGAAGTGTAGGATACAATCTTTTGGAAAAAGAAAGATTGCTAGGAGGTGGAAGTTCAGGAGCTAACAAAGATCCTATGCCTCTTATAAATTAACGGGATGCTTGTTCTACTAAAAAAAATTCTCTTAGAGCATGTAGAGAGAAATCCAAGTGAATTTGTTGAGCCCCACATAATTGAAGTTGGTGCACCATATATGGATCACGCACATGAAGTAAGGAATACTCACATTATGGAGTATGACCAAAATTTAATAAGAAATTCCACCATCAATAAATGGTTTGTATGCAAGGTATTGACTAAAACCAACATAGAGGTTAATATCCTGACCAAGAATGCATAAAAGAAGATGGACAGACCGTCTTGGAGACCTTCTCCCCATGTACTTTTCATGGCTAAAAATACCCAAGTGTAGTTGATAAAAATTCTATAGGGTACCATTATAGATATTAAGGGTGATGAATTCCATGCTAACTTTGAGTTTATCAAGATGGCTAAACATGATAACTACCCAATGCTTTTAGGAAGGCATTCGTGTTATGCTAATAATATAGATATACGCTTTAAGAAGAGATACATGACCTTCAAAAATGGCAAGAAGTGGGTAGAGATCCATCTTCCAAGTGACCAAGGACCCCCTATGTGGAGATCATTTATCTATAGGATGAAATAAAGCATATATATAACATTACAATGCAAGGCATCGAGAATGTTCATCCTTCTGATCGAAGAGTTCTTTCTTGGGAGGATGGGTAGTAATCCTCATACACCATTGATGTCACTTGTGACCAATGGGTTGAAGAGGCATATGAGGCCACAAATCATATATGTCACTTGGTGGATGAAAATGTCTGAAAGCCTATGAGAATTGGCTGGGTCTAGATTATTCATTCCCTAAAATGATGGGCCCCATACAATGAGGAGAAAGGAAAGAGGGTACTCTACCTAAGCAAAGGTAAGCTTGTATCACTCCCAATATTTGAATGGAACAACCCAATGGAAAGATATGTCAATGACCTCAAATAATGCATCCCTAAATAGATAGATAAAATAGGTGCACTAGTGTATACCTTGAGAAGCACTACCATGCACTGGTGGGTAGCATAAATGTCTAACTTCCCAACCTGGATAGAGGTAAAAGCATCCATTTGCACTATATTCAAGAGGAGTAACAAGAAATTAAATATCTTAATGTTCTCTAGTGTCTCTAACACTATGTCACATATGCACCTATGTGAAGAGACATGGACTGACTATGGTACAATTACCCTAAATAAATTATGGGAGCATACATTTTATAGGACTCTAGAGACATGGGCACAAACATGATACATAGCCAATGAGACATGTCAATAAATAAACAATTGGGAGGCCCTTAAGGAGATGTTTGTGCATACCTTCTCCTTTTCCTCATAGCATTAGGAGCTAGTTAAGTCACTACAAGTAATTTATAAGGTAATGTTTAAGGACACTGCCATCCTTGAGGATCACCTAAATGACATGTTAAAGGAAAAAGGGTTGGCACTCCTAATTTTATTTGAGTAAAAAATTCTCAACATTGACTCAACCAAAGAATATGAAGAAACTTGGAAGCAACACTACAATAAAACATTGATCGCTAGAAGAAATATTATGGGGCAAGTAGATGATAACGCTCTAGGTGAATAAGACTTGACTCATCTACATGTGAAGATAATAGAGGGAAATAAACAAGTTGAGGAATCATACCAAGAGAAGAATGAGATACATCATGAACCACTAAATACCATAAAAGTGGACATTAGTAAAGAAGGAGATCCAAAGATTGCCACTCTAGGTGCTTATTGGTTTGATGTAGAGCTAGCATGCATCATAGACCCTTTGAAGGAATTCAAAGACTTATTACCCAGGACTTATTATGACATGAATGACACACACTCATTCCTTGATAAAATGATCATTTATTTAATTAACGACATAATACTAGTCAAAAATCACCCCTACAGGATGAAACCCAACCTCTACACCAAGGTCAAAATAGAGATCGATGCATTACTAGCCATAGGGGTCATTTATACTATCTAGGAGTCTTTTTGGGTAAGCACAATTAGAATAAGAATTAATAAGGATGGGTATATTTTCATTTGTGTTGATTAAATAATATTGAACACCACCTACATCAATGACCCCTTCCTAACTCCATTCATTGATGAAGTCCTAGAACATGTTGTAGGTTACAAAATCTACACCTTTGTTGATGGTTTCTCTGGCTACCACAAATTTTAAATTGAGGAGTAGGACAAGCCAATAATAACATTTGTGATTTAATGGGGTTGTTTTTCTTATAACATGATGCTTTTTTAACTCAAGAACATGCTAGTTATCTTGTCTAGATTGGTGATCACCGTATTCAAATATTTCATCCATAGGTTTCACCAAGTTTATCTAGATGAATGGATGGTGTATGGCCTCATCAAAGACCATTTTGATAACCTGTACCTAATTTTTGAAAGGTGTAGGAAACATTAAATACCTCAAAAATTGAAAAGGTGCATTTTCAAAACAATGTTTGGAACCCTACTTGATCACATCATATGTAGGGATAATTTTCTCATCAATGTAGTGAAGATCACCATCATCATTCAACTCCAGAATCCTTCTACACATAAAGATGTCCATGCCTTTCATGTGCACTATGGGTATTATATAAAATTTATAAGGAGCTATTAAAATATTATAGTGATTTTAGAAAATATTTTGTGAAAGGATGGACCATTCTACTAAGGCGAACCATAAGAAGATGCTTTCAAGACCATAAATCTTAGATTAACTATCATGCCTATCTTATAGTTCCTTGATTGAAGAACACCCTTTCATGTCCATGTCAATGCTTCTAGCTCTATAATTTGCACCATTTTGGTGTAACTTGGAAAAGGTAAGATGGATCATACCATATCCTTTTCCAATAGAAAATTGACCCTAGCAGAGTAGAATTACATAATGACAGAGCATGAGGTGTTTCACTTGGTCTATGCCTTATAAAAATTTAGACAATATTTTTTGACAAACCCATTCATTTATTCAATGATCGTGAGGCACTCAATTACCTCATGAATGAGCCTATTTTATGAAGGTACATATTCAAATGTATAGTTCTATTGTAGGAGTTCCAGTTCTTCATTGTTGTTAAGCCTGGAAAGTAGAACTTGGGGCTAGACTATTTATCCTATATCAATTCTGGTGATATGGCAATGCCAATTGAGGATGACATGTTATATGCATAATTTTATAGATTCTATCATGTCCTCAAGGATTTGGTAGATAATGCCACGTTTCTAACATCTAGGATTGTGCCCTAGACTATGGTGAATAAGGAGAAAAAATAGCTAACAGTTCATATTGCCCCATTTGAGCTCATTAGTAGAGAACTATATAAACTAAGTAGAGATGCAGTTCTAGGATGATGTGTCATGGATCACAAAATGGACTCCATCCTTCATGATGTGCATGAGGGGATAGCAAAAGGCCATTGCTTAGGAGATGTAATGACACAAGAAGTGCTACAATTAGGCTTGTGGTGGTCAAGCCTATTTCAAGATGCAAAGAACTATACCAAGACATGTGATATATGTGAGTACATAGGGAAGCATAACCATAAATATGATATGGACCTCATCTACATTCTCACGTAGGTGCCATTCTAGAAATGGGTTATTGATTTTATTAGGCTAATAAACCCTACAACATGATGCATAAGTGTAAGGTATATTCTAGCAGCGACATATTATTTCCCCAAGTGGGTCGAGGCCATGCTAAAAAAATATTGCACAACTACCATAACCACACTGTTTATTTTGGAAATTTTAATAAACCAATATAGGTGTCCACTCATTCTAACTAAGGATATGGGAACTCAATTTATTAATGAACTTGTGCACATCTTATTAATCAAGTATATGGTGGCATACCACAAAATGACCCCTTATCACCCACAAGTAAACATTATAGCTGTGGTATTCTATAAGATCTTGGGGATGTGACTTATAAATCTATGTGATATTGGTCGTAAAGATTAGGATGATCATGTTTTGGTAGTGTTTTGGTCATATAGCATAACCTACAAGTACCTGAACAAGGATACACCATTTGAACTAGTGTTTGGCACTGAGGTAATCCTATAGATAGATTTTTTGCTACCATAATTATGCATCATGTGCATTGGTTAGTTATATGACCAAGAGTCACTAAACATAAGGATGGAGGAATTGGATTTCTTAGATGATAAACACACCCAAGAAAAGTGGGGCTAGAAAATAGAAAAGGTGCACTAGAAGCTCTAGCATGAAAATCATATAAATAGCAAGATGATAAAAGGAAGGAGCATTCATTGTTATATTTGACTCCAAATATATCAAGAACATATGAATATTTTAGATAAGGTTAATGATCCCTATGTCATTCACCATATTTTAGAGATATGTGTATGCAAGTTGCACATGTTGACTGATGTAATTTTACCTAGGTATTTAAATGGAAATAGATTGAAGCCATATCGATAATAGGATGGCACTTGTACCATGATAACACTTACTTCTTGGTTATTAGTTTATTTATGTTGAGATTACCAAAATAAAGTTTGGTGCAATCCAAATAGTGTAAAGAGTGAATAAACAACACTTTGAAGCCCACCAAGAAAATCTACTAACACTTCACTCATAATTACATCTAGGTGATTAGAGCACTTACTCTTTTTATGTGATTGAGGGAAAACATATATGTTTTTGGGTGAGTGAGAACTATTAGTGTCAAATAAATAAATTTCATTAGACCATTATGCATTAGATCCTAAATACAGGGTGCTTTCAAGCCCCAGGTAGACATTTGTCTAGATTTTCATGCATAATTCCAATTAGTCAAGTTGAGCCCTTGCACTTTATAAATTTCCTAAGGCCAAACATCTAAGTGGTGGGCATGTGAAACTCGCTAGACTCAAGAGGAGTATGCTCAAAATCCATGTGCACAAGTTAAATACTATAGGGCCTTTTAAGGCCCAAAAAAGAACTACTTTGGTACTTCCATGAATAATGCCAGTTAGGTGAGTTGAATCCATTTTCTTTCTAAGCATCTAGGGTTAGACACCTAAATTTATAGATGTAATGAGGTTGGCATGCATAGAAGAAATATGATCTAAGTGAAGACACATAACATGATTGTGCACAAGAGATAAAGTGAATATGCACAACATGATCATATGCAAGAGAGCGTAAAGAGGAAAATTAAGCATTGAAAGGTCAGTAAAAGGGATTTATATGGGGTAAGATAGGCCAAAGTAAGATGAAGCATAAGAAACTGACCAAGTTATAAAATCATGCTTGAAATAAAAGTGAAAAAATAAGAGAAGATGGAACCGAGGAGCCTAAATCACACACATGTGAGGTGTTGTAACTAGGTTATCAAAAGAAAGGTGAAGGTCATGCTAAGTAAATAAAGCATAGAAGGAAAATCATCAAAGATAGTACGCATCCATCTAGATTTGAGTGGGAAGTGACTGTTTGAACCACAAGTTACTTCACTAAAATAACATTAGGAGAATTGAATGAGGTGATGGTGAAGGCACTAAAATCCACATTAAATGCATTGGTGGTAAAGTATTTTCATGGATTTTATGGAATTTTGTGTTGTTCAAGAAATTTAAACATTACCACACCTTAAGGCACTTGCATTAAAGATGATAGATGGAAGTAGGGTATAAAACATCAAGTGGCTTACTAGGTTTGGTTACAAACTTTATCTTAACTTGAGGCATTGAGGAAACTATCAAAAATGAGTGAACCAGAGAGTTGAAGTAGATAAACCCTACTATAGTGAGAATAGGAGCACATATAGGTACTAAAAGTGAATGATTGTGAAGTAAGAGAGATTCCAATTATTTGGAGACTAGTGTACAAAGGTATGAGGAAATATTTATATAAGAAATAGTTAATAGAAAAGAGAAGTTAATGCGTAAGCCACTATTAATGGCCCACAAAGATTGAAAGTTAAAGGTAAAGTTATATATCTTGTAGATATGAAGCACCATTAACCATTCAAGGCTTTGACAAACTAACCTGCCACGCTTCAATACCAATAGATTCAATATGGGAAAGAATCAGAAGGGATTAGGTTCATAGCAACAAGATCCAATGTGGGAGGATACAAAAATAGAAGTTGCCACTATAAATATACAAGCATCGGTAGTGGAAAGAGTTAGTATTGTGTAAGTTGACATCAAAGAACTAACAAAGATGTCCTATTAGGTGATGCAATTTCCTTTAAAAGTCTTAGTAGGGTAATATTGGCATTATTATTTGCACACCTATTAGTTGGAGTATAACCACCATACCTCTAGCCATGCATAATAACTAACACTAGATGGGATGGTTGATATAGGGAACGAGATGGAGTAGGTCACAAAGTTGTTTGATGTCTCAATCCAAGATAGATTGACATCCTCTAGCATAGCTCATATTTATGAGTTTTCATGCTTTAGAAAGCTATAAGAACTCATGAAATTATTATTTTCATAAGTTCATGGAAACTGCATATATTTTACGAGGAGGTGAATGAGGATTTTGGTGCACCAAATAAGTATTATATCAAAGCTCTTAGATGCTATAAGAGATATTCATGAAATAATGAATGATAATGAAGAAGTGGAGTATGTGGTGAATCTCTCAAACTATAAAAAAAGTGGGCTTTGAATTCCCCAACAAATATTTTAAGGTCCCCAATATGAGGTTGATGGCACACCTAATAAATTCAAAACTTTTCCCTAATGGTCAGTGGACTAATGTCATTAAAACTTACCTCTGCATCACCTATCATATAGCACAGGGTGTAAAGTTTAATATTGAAAAAATTATTGCTAGGGAGTCTTTAAAGAATGCAATGGATTACCACATGATAAAGAGGACGTTCAGGTAGGGGTACATTCTAATATTATTAGTAATGGAGGATATTGGAGTCCTAGATGGGTATTATGACAATCTCTAGATTTTTCTAAAACATAATGACTCCCTAGTAAATAAGTACAAGGATTTCACTTGCCCTAGTTCCTTCAATGCAAAATATAAAACTTTAGTGATGGGGTAGTGTGACAATTATATAGACGCATTCGACCTAGAGTGGTACATCCCATAAGAGCTCCCCAAGAGCATGTATAGAATAATGGCCTTTATTTTTATGCAACACTTCTATGTAGTTTACTTGGCATTGGTCAATGGCAATAATTCAATTTGGTTGAAGCTCCTATATGAATTCTCTACCAAATAATTCAAGGATATGCAAAGAAGGATCCTCAATGCACAATTGTTGAATATACCAATGAATAAATTAGACCTGAAATGAAATAGGTTGAGGTGCCAGTTCATGCACCTAGATTGAAAAGTAACCAAGGATGAAGAGGATGGCTCAGATAGCACTGACGTCCACCTCCTTCAATAAGTAACCATACTCAGGCACATCCATAGGTTATATTATGAGATGAAACCAAGGAAGAAGGGACTTAGTGCTGAGGAGACTATTAACCCCCCATTAGGACTAGTGATGAGGGAATGCTAATGGTAGTTGAAAAGAAGAAGTCTTCTAAGAATAAGAAGGGGGAGATAGTTGAGGAGATAGAATAATACATCAGGCTGAAGATGACCTTTGGTGATGAATCCTTTCCATTAGTCCTTACAATGAGGTATATGAAGTTCATGCCAAAGAATTCTCCTATCTCAATAGAGGAGAAAAAGAAGCCAAAATTTCCTTATCAGATTCCCACTATCACCCTAGTAGACATAGAAGTGCAAGAATCATAACAGAATAAGGAGGAGACGGAGGAGGTAGAATTGGGGAAAGGCATATACATTATACCCAAACAAAAGGACTCCTCATCTAATAAGGTAACTCTCCCACCACCTCAAAGTAAATAGGTGTGTCAGGGATAAGTATGGATGAAGCTTGGCCTCAATGATGTAGATATTAAGGAGGCACAAGAGATGGAGAAGAGAAGGGAAGAAATGAGGAAGGCCAGTATGAAAAATGAAGTGATTGAGAGGGTCGAGGCTGAGGAGTTCAAGTCACAAGAATAAAAGTGCAAGGTGTAGTCTAAGAAGAGCAAAGATGAAAAGAAGGTGGCCTACGAGAAAAGGGTTAGAAAAGAGAAAGAGAAGAAGGTTCTTTATAGTAAAGAATCTATGAAATAAAAGTCATCAAAAGAGGTGCCTATCACCCACACCATCCTAATAGAGTAATCTACAGAATAGGTGTACCTTAGTACTAAAGGCGTACTTAGAGATAAAGAAGGAAGTGTTAGCACCTTAAAGGGAAAAATGAAGAGCGTAAGGATATAATAGGATGGTTATAAGAGGGAATTTAAGGAGATTGATGCTAAGGAGCCAAAAAAAAGGAGACATGCACAAAGGGGACAAGTTCAAAAAAAAACCCCTATAGGAAGAAAAAGAAGAATAAAAAATGAAATAAGGAAGTAACACTAGCAGAGAGGAACAAGAGTAGATGAAATTAGTTATCAAAAAATAAGAATTTAAGCCAAGGTATAGAGAGAAGGCATGGAAGGGGTACACCTAGGATGATGATTTTTATATGTTGGATTACATGCCCCTAGAGCTACCACAATGTTGGCATGCCACCAAATGTTATTTATAATTTTTTTCTATATAAATGAGCTTCACTTCAAGGTGCCAATGAAAGCAATCTAAAACACTAAAAAATTGGAGCAAGGGCATGACTACCAGCTTATCAACCCTTGAGATATGAACCCAGTAAGGTTGGCTAACACCCTCCTTAAAATAATCTCTGAAGTAGCATGTAAGAACTTTATTAATGATTTTCATGACATAAAATGGAAAAATATAGCACTGAAGGTAGAGGAATAAATTGGTGCCATGAAGCTCAAACTCAAGTAATTGGCTAAGTTAAAGAAGCAAAACCTTCCCTTTTGGATGTTATTAACACTTCTAAAATTTTACAAGTTGATAAGGTGTGTACACTAGTAGAATAGATGCTCCCAAGGATGAAGATGCTACCAGAAGAAGAGGAAGACCTTTGTGACACCATCAAGAAAGAGACCAATAAGAAGTTTGATGAGGTAAAGGACCTCTTTGTAAAGCTACAAGAGGGTACAAAAGATGTTAATGTTATCTTTTATAACTTCTCTACCATGGCATCAGTCATCAATGCACACCTTCAAAGGGTTAGAGGGGAGAAGGATAAATTGATGAAGCAATCATTTACAATTATTAAGTCTAAGTGCACATGGATCATGGCACATGTCAACACTTTGAGTGCCCATCTAAAAACATAGCAACAAAACCTGGAAGAACTTCTCTATGCCTTTTAGGCAAAGGTAAATGAGAAAAAATCCATCTTATATGGTGGGGTATAAAAAGAAAATGAAATGATAGAGGCCTTTAGAAAATAATTGGACAACCCTAACATGCTGATGCTCTAGGTTTCCTCTATGGAAATTGATGACACCATTGAATAAAACAAGCTCACAATTCAGGGCTAAGATGACTTCAAGGCAAAACTAAATTAGAGCACACCCAATTTTTGCATGATTAAGGAACTAGAAGACTAGTACATGGATGGAATATCAATTTTTTATGGGGTAATATTAGAACCCTTTTTGAGCTAAGTAGTGGATCAGCACCAACTCAGTGAACACCTAGGCATGAGACAATCATGGAGGATGATTGTTATTTTTTCTTCTAATAGTTCTAACTAGCTGAATTCCAATAAATCCTTTTTAAAAAAAGAAGCATTGGGAATCAAGTGCATGGGATAATTATGGCTCATTTATGAAAAATATCTCCTTTTTAAAACAAATAGCATTGGAAAATGGGTGCATGGGATAATGACTGTGCATTATAGATAAGCATAAAGGAAGTGGTGGGATGTGTACCTCTAGTACCAGCTCAATGATTGTTGTGCTCCATTCCCCATGATCTTGAGACAATATAAATCCATATAAAAGGAGGAAAAGATTAGTTGGAGAGGGGAGATGAATTGGAGTAGTGAGGCTCTCTAATGAATTGATGCTAGACAATTTACATTAGAAGGTAGAAGTAGTACATGATGCTTTTGATGATCCATTTTGTAGTACCCAAGCTTGCCTATGAGATTATGGGCCTGTAGATACTTAAGTTGAGCTTATGATCAATTCTATTGAAATTATTTGTATTACTATTTAACATATTTAATGATGAAATATTTTATGCAAGTATTTACTAGATATAATGATTGAAGTATATAGTATGTATCTTGAATTCTCATGAGCTTATAACCCAACTCATTCATGGCATGTATATAACTAGATATGAAACTTGCGGATAAGAGAGTAAATGCATTAATTATGGCTAAGAAACTTTGCCCTGAATTGATATCCACACCTAAGTGTAAGTCTATGCCTAAGCCCCTTGACTAGATATCTAGTTTCCCTTCAAATTCTTCAGTGCCATTGAGCCCATAAAAATCATGTCTTGTTCCTATGAATGCACAAACATTGTTACACTAATTTAACCCTTGAATAATAGATTTACGCCATGTCACAACTAGCTCAACATAGACCTTGGTGTGTTCTCTACTATGCTTCAAGTGAGAACACAAGGATTACGCCTTGTGTAAAGTGATGCCAATGCATTAAATTATTAAATTTTGGGTGCCATAGGAATAGTCAAGGCTTGTACTCTACTTGATCAAGCCTAAATCCAACCTAAATAGCTAGGTACATGCATGATAGGCCCATGATTGAAACACCTACTTTTCTACAACAAAAATTAAAAACATCAAATTAAAGTTTTAAAATTTATTTTCTACATCTAATAATATATTTTTTATTCTAATCTTGAGCTCTAGTGATAATTATTGAATGTATTACTCTATTAACAATTATTTAATGCTTTGTATTACAATTCCATAAGATATGAGTGATCCCCAGATTTATTTTTTATGAAATAGGTATACAATTTTAATAAAAGAAAAAGAAAAAAAATTAGAAATATGTACCTTCGAATATTGCTAACTCAAAAAGGATTTGGTAAAGTTTAATTTTTCATAAATATTTAATTAAAATAATTAAATAAGACTAATTGTTTATTTACATGATAATAATAGATTAGTTGTTTCTCAAACTCAAAATATGCTAGCATCTCCACAAATGTAGAATAAATAAAGATAACAAACTATCAAACTTTATTAATATAAACATGTAAAAAAAATTATTACTCATTGCCTATAATTAGGAATAATATGTGCATCTTAACTCACCTTTTTAGTGTAACTCTAGATTATCATGTGTTTGAGTTTTTGAGGTAGTATGATTTTTTATTGAAAAAACATGTCCATGGATGAAGGATCATTCCAAGCATAAAAATAATATTATATATTTAAAAATGGTCTAGTATAATTTTTTGAATAATGGTAAAACATATAATATTATAACATTCAATTGCATAAATTATTTTGAGGATAACATCAGATACATGTAAGTGAACTGAATCAACTTGTTTAGGGAAAACATTATGATGTGCAGATTTTTTTATCAATTTTTGAAAAGAGGCGTGTGTGCATAAATAATCTAGGATAAGTGCACACAAAATAAAGGCATTGGGAGTGCACATAAGTATACAAATTGGGAATAGTGGGAAACACTCATTCCAAAGTTCACACAAACACATGATTGTAGATCACAATTCATATGAAGTAAACAAGGATTGAATAATGCCACATAAACATAAAACATAGGCTACATAGAATCTAGTTTATTCATGCAAAGTAAATTTCAATGATAAAGGCAAGAGATGATAATTAATGCATTATCCATTGTAATAGGAAGTTGGGATTCTAGCAATGTAATCTTATACAAGCCTATGACTCTATAATATTCAATTAAAATGGAGAAAAACATTACATTAATTGAAGATGGTAGTATTTGCATGGAATAATGGAATCAAGCAATGAATCCATGAAGGCCAATGTACACATTAATTATTCCATATCAGCACCTAGGTAAGCATTTAAAAGGAGGCTTTAAAATTCACTTGATAGTTATAGAAAGATTAGAACTTCTAAGTGAAATATTTAAAAGTTTTTATATAGTGAGAATATGATGATTAGAGAGATAAATAACATAATTTTTGTATCCTTGAGGATTATGTGTAAGCTATCAATGTAATAAATATTATAGATTATTCCCATAATAACTTGTATTATTATATTGTTTTCCTAATTCAAAGATATTTTATTTTCATTTAATGCATGCAAGTTATTTCAAAAGGGAGTAATATGTGACTACATAAATAAAAATTATAATATATGTAATCCATTAATTAGGACCATTGATGGTGACTAAACTAATTGGTATCATATCAGCTTAAGCCTATTAATGGATTAGTTGGCAAAAGGATTTGTCAAAGTGGTAGACCTGAGGTAGCTAACAAGTTATTCTCAACTAAGAGATGATAAGTAGAGAAAAGGAGGTGAAGTAAGGATAATAATATAGAAAGTGAGGATACCACCCAAGATATCAGTTAGTAGAGGTGGAGTAGCAATATGCATGGTTGGAAGATTTCATGAAGTATTGGATGTAATGTGTTTTGTGTAGAGTTGTTTAGATGTCACTAAAGACTATAGATGAAAAGGATTCACTTAAAGGGGTAACTAAATTGATGATAAATATGAAGGACAACATGCATGAGGAATTGGAAATGAAGATGATAATGAAGGGAGAATTGTGTAGGAAAAAAAGATCTCTTTATAGCTATCTAAAGAATTATACAAAGTATGCAGGTTGAAGTTTAATGATTTTTATGAAATTTGAACACATAAGAACTAGTGGAAAACCTCACTAAGATAGATAAATACTTTGAATTTTATTATCTTAGCGATCTACATCATCGAAAGATGGTGCATACCAAATTGAAGGGTCACACATTGTTATGGTCGAAGGAAGTTCAAAATGAATTACACGCATGAAAGCTAAGGAGAAGATCTATCGATGGGATGAGATGGTCACAAATATAAAGGGTATAGTTTCACATAAATATTATAAGATGGAACTATTAAATAAATTTTATAACTTGAGGAAAATTGATCTATGTGGTAAGGAGTACATAAAAGTTTTTTTATAAAATATGTTTTAAAATGGATCATAGTTAAGTTGACCAGGAGAAGGTCATGATGTAATTAAATGTATTGAAATTATATGTTTAATAGGAACTAAGTTAGACATGGATGTAAACCATGGAGGATGTTTACGTATTTATGCTAAAGGGAAAGGAGAAGTTCTAATGCAGATAAAAACATAATACCTGAGGAAATGGGAGATTCATGAAAGGAGGATTAGATAACTTAGGAAAGAAAGTATAGAAATAATGTGAGAGTAATGTAGTGTGTATCACATATACATTTAAACAAGGAGAGCTAAGAGTTGAGAAATTTAATGCATGAGTAAGTAGATCCTACCTATCAAGAGGATGATAAATATTCAATTGAGGAAAGGGATGAGTATTTCATTAGACATGTTATCAAAGTTCATAGTGAAGACATCTAGTATTTCAATTTTCATAGGTGTTAGGGGGAATTAGTAGGAGGTCTAAAGCTGATGATCATGCCACACATAAATGAATATTCTATTGGTTGAAGAAATCACTATCGAGAGTTACAATGTAGAAAAAAACTCAACATGAAACACATTGTGTTAAAGCTATCGAAGGATAATAGGGGGATAATGCAAAGGAAAAGTATTTTCAGAGTGGTGTGAAAGTCATGAGTTAAGCTATGCAAGGTGATCATGGATAGTAATAGTTTATAGGATTTTGTATCATGTAGTATGGTGGGAAATTTGAGTTTGAATAATGTGGTGCATCCAAACTCATATAATGTGTTGTGGTTGATGAAGGTCCATAATATTCTATTAAATGAGAAATGATTTGTGATTTTCAACATATGTTCATACAAAGATGAGCTATGGTAAAATGTGCTACACATGGATTTATCTAACATTATATTAGTGATGACTTCACAATATGATATAAAAGCCTTGCATGACATAAAATACAATACATATCTATTCCACAAGGGTGACAAGAAGTTCACCCACAGTACGTTGAAATTTGAGGAAGAGGATTTAAATATAAGTGTTTACATAAATTTATTGATTATATCGGACAAGGAGTTTTATAATATCATGGAAAATAATACTTATTTTATGTTGTCATGTCCCCATTTTTTGTCTAATCATGGACATGACTTTTATCCTAGTTCTTTTGTTGTTTTATGTAGGTTAAGGAAAGAAAGGGAGAAAAAGGAAACATTGGTTCTAATTATAGGTTGTAAATGATGTCATATATATATATATATATATATATATATATATATATATATATATATATATATATATATATAATATTATATTATATTATAATTTAAAAGGTAACATGTGAGAAAGGGTTAGCTTAACCCTTAATGAAAAAAATGGAAAGTATATTTTTAAATCACTTTAACTCCCCCTCCAAGTGGAGTGGCCATTTTTAGGGAGAACATATGGGAAGATATGGTATAAAATTTAGTATGATGATCCTTTGAAAGGTTACCATGAATTTAACATATTTGATTTTCAGGCAGAAACATCAAAATGTTTGCCTATTTGCTTTGAACATGGAAACATTCAAAATTATAAAATTAAGGATTGAATCCATTAAATTAAGCATTGGGTAGGTTCATAAGTAGGTTTTAGTTAGTGTGAATGTTTTTAAGAAGGTGTTTTGGACATTATATTACGTTTAGAGGTGGGTTAAATTCCCTAGAGGGTTTGGTGAATGGTTTTGACGCCCCAAAATAGTTGATGACTCATCTTAACTAGTAATGACTACCCTAGATCTCTAACAAACCCTTCTTAGGGTTGGAAAAAGGCATTTGAAGGCCTATTTTGGCCTCTTTTTTATGTGTGCAATAGCCATGGGTACTTTTGATATTTGTATCAATATTTCATTCATTGAAGATTGCAAAAAGTGAGGTTTTGGTTGAATATTTTGGCATGATATATATATATGGAGCCTTTGAATAATATTTTTTATGCCAAATTTGATTACATCCAACATTTTGAATTTTTTTGCAATAGATAGTTCTTGAGATATTTTATTTTAACACTATGTGAGTTCTTGATAACTACGGTTGTAACGATAAAAATAAAAATTCCATAAGTAAATGGTTAGGGTTTGATATTTGTAAATTTGCATATTTGAGTAGGGATTGTTATGAAACCCCCTTGATCTAGTTTTAACCATAAAAGGGATATTTTATTGGTATTTGAGCCAATTTACTAGCCATCTATGGGATGTGAGGGTTTCTTATAAAATAGTGACATGAAAGATATGGATAGTACAAGGTTGGATAAATCCTCTCCAAACCATGAAATGAAGGTGTTGCCTTCCATTTGGATGGATTTGATGGATATTTATTAGGAATATATGACAAAGCCACCCTCTTTGAAGAAAAATATGGATCTCAAGGATTTTATATTATGGAAAAGAGGTAACGGTAGTACTTGAGTTAGATGGGAGTTATGTGATGCTTTGAGGAATATAATTCTTCCCACATTTGATGGTTGTAATAACATTTAAATTAGGAAATGGATTGATAAATCTAGGTACATACCTAGAAATTTATCTCATGAAGGTAGATGAGGCCCTAAGATTCATCTTAGTGCATTTATAATGGGCTACCCATGATTGGTGGCACCAGGGGTTGATAACCCAAGGCAAACACCTCATAGAAAAATATGAGGAATTCAACAAGAGGATTATTGGAAGGTTTGATAAGGCTGGTCTACAACCTTACTTGGATGAAAAATCAATAACTTTGGGGTAGCCATGTATTTAAAATTCTGAGTTTCAAAAATTAGAACTTTTATGGTAGCAAGATAAAGGTTTATATCAAGTTGATGAACAATAAAAAGAGCTGAAAATGTAAGACAAAGGGGTGGTTGAACTAAGAGAGATAATTATGGGCTACACCAAGGAATTGAAATCAATCTGGGTAGCCACTTGTAAAAAATGAAAAATCATGAATGAAGAAGGAAAACATGGAGGGAGAAAACCTCATGAGGATTCCAATGAAGGAATCAAAATATAAGAGAATTCAGATTTGAAGAAGGAAGGTGCACAACTCATGGAGACATCATTCATGCTAAGGAAAGATGGGAAAAATACTTAGAGCCAAGAGGAAGAAAAATATTCCCTTATATCAAGGACCCAAGGGACGTGTGATGATTGGATAAAGAGGGAAAGGGAGGTGAAATTGATATCCTTTCAAGGGTTTAAAATGGAAGGTGAGTTCTTAAAACTTCACTATGATAGTTATAAAAATGAAATAAAATATATTTTACATATTTTTGGGGATTAAGTAATAAATAATGTCCAAATTCCATGTGCCAATGCTCATTTTTCAGTCTACTATACGTTTTAAAACAACATATAAAGGTAACCAGTTTGATTATTTTAATAACAATAATTTATTGCATCACCCTCCTACTATGATGCTACAAAATTTTAGTCACCATGAAGATCATACCAAGAATGAAAACAAGATGAAGGTAAATAAATGGAGTAAGGAAGCTATCCAAGAGAGTCTAAGGATGGGGAATCATAAATTACCAATATGGATGTCGTATCCACGTGAGACTTATAAGCCTGGTATTGTAATCATATCACTTCTACCTTCTTTGACACCCATATATAGAGGTTAACATGGCCCTAGGATCAATAAAATATAAAATAAGGTGAAGATCATATGCAAGATCATGAAGACCACTCCAAATCTTGGTAAGCATCACAATTTACTTATTGAATTTCATATGCTACATAGAGTTTTTTTTATTAGAGGAAGCATACAAGGCAAGGATGTAAAACCAAGAGCCAAGGTTGAGGTATGTATTATTGTTAGGGATTATTTTGTGGGATCATAAGGTGAATTTTGTTCAAGGTATATATCACTATTTTTTAGGGTGAAAGAGCAATATATAGTTGTTACATTCAACATATATCCCACTAACATTATGTATTATTTGGGTTTACCAAAGGTTCAACTTAAGTAATCAAATAAGTGATCCTACATTTCTTGAATTATAAGACACCACCATAGGTGACATAAAAATAGATGGAATACATGTTACTTGAGAGGATTTTGGTAGGATATGAAAGAAAGAATGTGTTTTATGAGTTGGAGTAGCAACCTCTTCTTATTAAATGTGGTCATATAGTTGGGTCAGAGAGAGTGTCAAAGGTATAGAAATGTTATCATTCAAAATAGGTCAAGAAAATGACCAAGGGATAACAATAAAGGTATTTCAAAGAAACAATTAATTCCTTAATTCATGACATTATTTAATTATAAAAATAAATAAACCAAGAAAGAGGATGAAGGGATTAATTTTTAGATTGTAAAGGAAGGATTAAATTATGAATTTCTCATAAGAAATGGGCCTTTATTTTACATAGATAATTATGAATTTTTTTATGCTAATTATGAGCATCGTACACTGATAAAATTATGTAAAACTTTTCATGCTAAAACCCATAATAAGTTATATAAATACAATGGATGTTTTGTCCTTTATTATAGGAAGTTGAAGTTTGAAAAATAGGAACAACCCATCCGAGGGCCTACAACAGAAGGGAGAATTCATAATGTGAAGAGAAGAGTGATATAAGGGTTTCAAATAATCTTCAATCCATGAGACAAGGATGAATTTAATGGGGAAACACTATAGAAGGATAAATTATTCAAACTTTATGCCCTTATGGTGCATATTGGAGGCCTAATTGAAGTTGAAAACATGACCACTTTGTCTACACAAAAGGTATGTGTCCAATCTTGTTCCAAGTTATTCTATACATTTGAATTAGCAAGCCATACCCTTAGTTTGATGTAGAAGTGTCAAGGCATATTGAGGGCCCTAAAGGGCATTAGGTTGAATTCTAAAGGATCATACGTTCCAATGTACACATGTAAGGGAGAAAGACTATAAGAGGTAGCCTTAGTGAATTTTACCATTATGTTTGTTACGAGAAATCCATCTATTTTAAGGTGATTCATATTTTCTCTTTCACTCCTCTTGGAATTGTAAATATTATTGGTTCATGAAGGAGAAAGTTGGTAGTGAAAATTTTGATTTTTTTTGGGAAACTTGCATTGTTGTAATGTACTAACATAACCCTCCAAATGTAAGGTACAAGTTTCCTTTTGATGTTATTCCCTCTAAGCTAAGGGAACATGTGAGATTGAGGGAAAATGTTTGGATTATAACCATATTAAGGAAGTTTCCATCCCATGGGTGGAATGATGTGGTGAGTTTGAAATATTTTAGATGTTTTGGGAAGATTGATTAAAGGATGTTACTTTCTAAGGGTGAGTTATGGAGGAATGAATTCATATTTTGGAGTGATAAGAGTTATGAAGTTTTCATGCACAATCAACTAATCAAGAGGGAGTTTTTTAGTTGTACCTTTATTTTGGAGTATATGGACATGCGTTGGTGGTGTTTTTGTTAAGGGGGATCTATATCATGGTGAGGATACTTTCAGCTCCTCTAGTAGGAAGCTTTTTGACTATTGAGGAAATTTTTGGGTGTGTGTGTAACATGGACATCCCTTTTATGCTCTAAATGGAATCCACACAAATTTTAACATCAACCTCACACATGGATTTAATTATAAAGTATGAAAACATGAAAAGGAAGTGGATAATTCTTATTTTGATTAGCATGTTTGTGTCTCGTGTAGGTGTTGATATATAGGAAACAAAGACCCAAAATTTTGAAGCCTAACTTGTTGGAATAAACATTTATAGCCACTATAATAATTCCCTTTCTAAATATTTATCTTTTCTCATATTTTTGGTATGTCCAAAGTACCATGCCTCAATAGGAAGGGAAAATAATAATAAGATCTATTCTTTCAGCATTTCTAAATTACATAAGCAACGTAGCACTTTCAGGGAAAACATTAAAGGGCTTCATAAAGAGGTCTTCCTTTGATGGAATGAAGTGAGAATTGAGATTTTTATTAGAATAAGTGTTGGGATATCTCTATAGATATTTCTAGTTCTTGAGGACAAGCAATTTTGGGATGGGAATATTGTCATGTCCAACTTTTTGGCCTAAGCACAAACATAAAATTTATCCTAGTTCTTTTGATGCTTTACCTAGGCTAAGGGAAGAAACATAAAAATGTAAGTTAGTTACATTCGTTCTAATTTTAAGTTATGAAATTTACATTTTTATATATCTTTTATATTATAAATTAAATGATAGCTTGTGAGTAAAGGTTAGCTTAACCCTTACTGAAGAAAAGGAAAAACATATTTAAAAATCACTTTAACTCTCTATCTAAGTGGAACTCCCCTTTTTAGGGATGAATTGTGGGAAGATATGGTATAAAATGTGGTATGATGATTTTTTGAAAGGTGACCATGAATTTATATATTTTATTTTCAGGTGGACACAAGAAAAGCTTGTCAAAAGCTTGTCTTATTGTCTTTGAAGAAGGAAAGCTTCAAAGTGGTAGAATTAAGGATAGAATACCTTGGATTTAGTATTGGGAAAATCTATAAAGAGGTTGTAGTGAGAATGAATGCACTTCCTAAGGTGTTTTGAACACCATATTTCATTTTTAGATGGGGATAATTCCCTATAAGGTTTGGGAAATGGTTTTGAGTCCCCAAAAGGGTCAACAAATCATCTTGACAAACAAGACTAC
>JARHVA010006743.1:317500-322500 GCA_037957365.1 Torreya grandis | reverse complement strand
TTACCTAAATGATACAAAATATCATTGTGCACATGATAGTCCGATTCTTCTACTTGTCTACTACTCATCAAGTCTTTATAAACATCCTAAAAATCAAGATCATTCACATATTGTTCTTTATAACTTTCATGAGACAAAGAACCATGTTGTAAAAGAATAGATGCAACAACCATAGGAGGCCTAGATAGCATATCTACAACCTTATTCTAAGTTCCATTTTTATACTTGATCACAAGATGAAATTGTTGTAAGAAACCCATCCAACGAAAATGTCTAGATTGTTGTAGCTTAGTTTGTGATTGGAGATACTATAATGGCTGATAATCTATATGTATTATTCTTTCTTTTCCCATTAAGTAATGTTTCCATTTTTTAACACTTTGAACCAACACATACAACTCCTTATCATAAGTTAGATATTTTCTTACTGCACTTGTAAAGGTTTCAGAATGATAACAAATTGCTTTCTTACCTTGCATTAAAATAGTTCCCATATCATACTCACTTACATCCGTCTCAATCTCAAATGGTTGTTGTATATCAGGAAGTGCCAAGACCGGAGTAGTACTTATCTTTTCTTTCAAATTATCGAAGGCTTTTTGATTTTTGCCTCCCCACTGAAAGACCTGTTTCGCACTTGTCAAAGAATGCAAAGGTGATGCAATATATGAAAATTGAGCAATAGACTTCCTCCAAAACTATACTGCACTAAGAAAACTCCTAACCTCAGTTGTGTTAGTGGGTGTAGGCCAATTAACAATGACTACCACTTTTACATGATCAATTTTCAATTTGCCATGTCCTACAATGTAACCCAAGTATATCAAAGAGGTCTTGTCAAATTCACATTTTGATATTTTAAGATAGAGTTTTTCCCTTTGTAATGCATCCATGACTTTCTTAATGTGGATCACATGCTCTTCCCATGACTTGCTGAAAATCTATATATCATCTAAGTAAACTATAAAAAAATCATCAAGGAACTATCTAAAAACATCATTCATCAATCTCATGAATGTAGCTAGGGCATTACACAACCCGAAAGGCATAACAAGCCATTCAAATAATCCCTGTTTTGTCTTAAAGGTAGTTTTCCATTATCACCTTCATTAATTATTACTTGATGATATCCACTTCTCAAATATAGCTTAGTGAAATAAATAGCATGTTTTAATTAATCCAACAAATCATCTATACGAGGAAGAGGGTAACGATTCTTAATAGTAATTTTGCTTAAATCATGAAAATCAACACACATTCACCAAGTGCCATCTTTCTTTGGCACCAAAATAATTGGCGAACTAACAGGAGATGAATTTGGATGAATAACACCTCTATCCAATAGATCCATTACTTGTTTCTTGATTTCCTCATTTTCCACCATTGATAACTTGTACATGCCAATGTTAGGGAGAGGAGAATCCTACAATAGCTGAATTTCATGTTGAACTCCCCTTTTAGGAGGTAAGCCCTTAGGATCTTGAAATACATCATCATAAGCAGAAATGATTTCAACCAATTCATTCTTGTGTCTAGGATCACACTTTTCCAAAGCTTGAGAATATTCTTTTTCCTTAGACTTAATCAACATGAGACAAAAAGTCTTTCTTGAATTAACTAGTCTTTTCATTTGCCCTGTTGTATCCAAGGAAAGACTTGTTCTAATGTGATGTGCTCTAACTATATATTAAATGCCATCCTTAACAAGCAAGTACTTATTCTCCTCTCTATAGAAGATTGTTTTTCTATCATAAAGATATGGGCTTCCCAAAACAATCCCACATATGTCCAATGGAACAACATCTAACTCAACCTCATCTATGAACTTGTATGTGATGGCAAACCTTAGCCTACAAGTTTTTGAGACTTGTAGCTTTGCATTGTCACACACCCAACCTAGTGGATAAGGCTTCAGATGGGGATTGGTTTGTAAGCCTAGCTTCTTAACAACCTCTTCAGAAATTAAATTTTCTTGTGAACCACTATCAAATAGAGTGTCAATCTTAGTATGCTTTGAAACAACTCTAATGTGGAACAATTCATTTCTCTTCTTTTCAACATGCATAGAATTCTATCTAGAAGAAGATGCATCATTTGATGACTTAGTGCTAGAAACTGAAAGAGAAAAATCATTATGTAAACCCATAGCTGTGATCTTAGTTTCATCACCTGAATCTAATCCTAAGTCCTGAACTATAGCATTAGCCTTCCTTTCTTTCTTTTGATACTTCTTAGGCCTTAACTCAGGATGTAATTTCCAACACTTAGACTCATCGTGATTTTTCTTCCAATGATTACAAAATGGTTTTCCTTTTTCTTCTTTTTTAATAGTATAAGTGGATTTTTGTTTACACTTTCCTGATGAACTTTCGCCTTTGGAATACTTAACATTAGATTGCTTACTTTTTACTTTAGGAGAAGATTCTTTTGATTGTTTTCCTCTAGCCTCTAAATGAGTGGCTTGAACACATACTGAATCTAAATTAGTGGGATTGAACATAAGAATCATATGTTTTAAGTAACTATGCAACCCACCTATATATTTTAGCAGTGTTTCTTGTGTGTATAGAGGAACATTCAAAAGTAAAGCTTTTTTCCTAAAATCTTGTGTATAATCTTGAACACTTTGGCCTTTTCCTTGTCTGAAACTTTGCCAATCCATCATGGCTTGTTGCATATAGCCTAAAGGATAGAATTGCTTTCTGAGTTCTTCAATAAATTCATTCCAAGTAGAAATTGAGTTACCTTTTTGAACCTCAACTTCCTTCAACTTACTCTCCCACCAACTGAGAGCTGTACCTCCCATACGAAGAGTAGCCAAATGAATTTTTGACTCATCCCCTGCAGTCTTTTGGACCCTGTAATAAACTTCAGTCTGCTTGACCCAATTATCCAACTTTTTGGCATTAACTTCACCATTAAACATTGGTAATTCAAACTTAATATCCAATTTTAGTGAAGGGAGAGAATCCATAGTTTTTTTACAATCATCCAATGGAGAAGGTTTTTTAATTTCTTTACCTTTTGATTCCCATGAATCACCTTCCTTTTCATTCTCAGATTTCCTTTATTTGTCATGGTATAGTTCCTCAACCATGCTTCTCATGTCCATGAAAGCTCAGCGGAAAGCTTATTCGGATTCCACCTCTTCTTCGACCATCCTTGAAGCACACCTTGAACCAATCTCTGGATTATACTCAATGAGTTTTCCTTCACCCTTTTGGGATTGATACCTTGTCAACATACACTATCAGTCACTATTAAATAACAACCGCTCTGATACCAAAAATCTAATCTATAAACTAAAAAATACAAGTGTATTACATTCAAAAATCACTTGTTCATGTTTATGAGATCCTTCAAATTTTCACTTTCTTGTGTTTAATTTGCATAAAGAAAGTAAAATCATAATTAAAATGAAGATTAGAATGCAATAATAATCAGAGAAAATCAAAGATAACACTAGCAAGTTGATAACAGAGTTCGACTTCAATAGCCTACATCTCTGGGTCCACCCAATGGTGAGGACTGTTTTATTAAAATGCTGCAACAAATGGCTTCAAAACCTTTACAAATCTTCAATTTTACCTTCTCTGATCTTTATATGCCTACAAATATTCCTCGACCTGAAAACAAAAGCCCAAGGCCGTACAAGGAAAAAACAAGGCTCTAATCCTCTTAATTCTCTTTATACAGTCAGAAATCCATGTCAATACAAGTAAAAATAACTCCCTTTTATAATGTTTCAGCCACTGTGGCTGAAGTGTTCAAGACCTTAGTCTTTTAGGTGCCAGGTCTCAAGTTCAAAAATCCCTCCTCCTTTTTAGGAGCCTAGGGAAGTGGTCAAAGGCATCCTCCCTCCATGGGTGCGCTTAAGATCTCTTTCCTAGGCACCAAGCATGCAGTTTGAATGCCTTGACTTCTTCTTCCCTCCTTTTTGGCACCTTGGACTTTGAAATTTCCTTGGGTGGCGTGATAGGCATGGCAAGGTGGTGTGGCATGCTTGAAAATTTCAAATAACATGTGATAAATAACACAACCAAATTTTTGCCCCCTGATTATTTTCCACGTGTCAAATGGAAATTGGTCCACTTGGCATTCCGCAACTATGCCACATCATTTTTGACACCAAATTTTTACCTATCGAAGCAAAACTTTGGCAGCCTATAACTTTTGCATATGGTGTCCGTTTTACAAACCATGAAAAGCATCGAAAACCTCTCGACGAGTAAAAAAATGTGAAAATGATTTGAACTAAATTTGAAGACTTTTGAGAAATAGAACGGTACATGGATCCATTTGGATCAGGGTCACAATCAATGTAGCATATTTAAATTGTCTAATATGTAATACAATGCAATCCAATGGCAATCAAGGATAATAGTTAACCAACATGAACATAGTATATAATTTCCTAAACATATATGTTTTTAATAAATATTAAGTACATAATCTTGTATAGAGGTAGTGTAAGTGTATAATCTCAAACATGATAATGGAAAATTATCATAGAATAATTTAACTTGGGTGTATTGTGATCAATGAAGTAGATTACCCCAAAATATTTAGGACTTGAGTGGATGGAAATCCCAACATTTGTGTGTGCATATATCATGTACTTGGGTATTCATATATCACACTAAAATGAATAATGAAACAAATTTTTATATATAAAAATAATGATATTCTATTTACTAACATGGATTAGATAACATATGTATAATAAATATTAGACCTAGGAACATTCCAATTTGTTTTGGTGTTTTTAAACTATTTGATTTTTGGGGTATTTTTAGAATAAACACACACACACACACACACACACACACACACACACACACACACACACACACGACATAGAGTTATTGGATATGCACCATATTCCATTTATACTTATGTATTTTTATGATAATGATCTTGAGAATATTTATTCTTATTGTGGTGATCACTAGGTTGTTGACTTGACTCTTTGGGAGGATCATCGAATGTAAGTTATTGGT
>JARHVA010006743.1:270000-312500 GCA_037957365.1 Torreya grandis | reverse complement strand
TATACCTCATATATAAGAGAACTCATACTAGTTTTTCCTTTATCAAAGGAATCATGAACAATAATCTTGTATGATTATCATAATACATAAAACTATGTCATAACTAATCAATACTATTTCTCAATCCATACTATTTATATTTTTGTTTCAAACTATATCACATCAATGAGAGAGAAAATGTTAGAGGAAGAGATAAAATAATTATATGATTTTCAATTTAATAAATTGATTTTAAATAAAATTCATAAGTTTAACAAAAATGATACTAGGAATTTACAACAATTTAATCAGATTGAATTTTATCAACATAAACACATATTACAGATAATAAGTTTATTTTAAACATGTCAAAATGTCATTAGAAAAAAAACACAAAATAATGTCAATAGAATAACAAGAGAATAATGTTGTATGTCTATGAAACAAGTTAACATTACTAACATTCATGCTTATTGTCTCATGATACAACAATGTAAAACATATACACATCAAGGTCTATCATAATGTAATCTTCTATGAGACATGCCCAGCTCTCAATATAATTACAACATGGTTGGATAGACTAAGCAACACATGTTCACCAAGAAATAAATATTGTTGTGTGATAAAGACACTCCATGTCCACAACATAATTACAAATAACATTACAAAAGGTAAGATGATATATTTGAATGCTAATGTGTTGTCTATACAAAGCTACTTGTAATGCATGAAATCAACATTTAATAATATCAAGACAAACCCAAGACTACCTTTGAAGTGATAGGATGACAAAACGCTCTAGCCAAATAATCATGTCAATGTGTTATGTAAGAGAGGTCAACTAAAATTATGGTTGATTGAATTGTTGAATTGAAAATAACTACACTAAATCAACTATGTCTTATACCATAAAAATAACATGCAAGATCCATGTTAGGAATCCACAAATTGAAAAAAGTTATGGCATAATCCAATGTTGGCAAAAATAACCCAGCTATATGGATGCCAAGAAAGGGGCATGACACTTTTATAGAATTTAACAACGAAAGATAAGGAATTACAATTTGAGTTGTCTATTGATTATGAATGCATTCATTTTAATTTGTGTGGTAGTCATGAGATCAATAATGTTTGATAACATAAATAAAATAGCTTTGGCCCAAATGGATATAGCAAAAAATATTAAGGAACATGATTTTCAAAATCCAAAAAGAAAACATATTACTTTAATAAGGTTTAAAGGGGGAAACATGAATTCAAAGGAGAAAGAAATGAATAACACAATTGTTAATTCCAATGATCATAATCTTGATATAATAAAAACCATTTAAATAGTATCGATTCAAAAGAGGGAGAGATAAATATAAAAAAATACATTTTAGCAAGATGAAATTGAAGGTTTAGAAAAATAAAATTATATGTATGCAAATAAAATAATGACCACTAAGGCCATGTAAATCCAATCTTAGAATATTCTTTTTCAAAAAGTTCTCATTTCTAATAATGATTTTGAGGATAGGGATACTTTTGATGGCCTAGAATTTATTCGTGAATAAAATCTTGGCATTTGAATAGACGATGAAAAAATCAAAGAAAACAGTTTAATGGAAATAACGCATATGATGTTGGACAAGGCAAGAGAGGGCACAAGGCAGTGATTTTCATACTTCAGAAAGAAACCATTGAATCTGTAGTTAATGACTGAAAAATCATTTTAGAAGAAGTGCCCAAAAAGATAAAGAAAGTAGACATGCATTGATGTAAAATGTTAATTGCATGCATGCAGGCATGCGTATAATAAATTATGGTTGAGAAAAGTAGGATGTAGAAAAAAATTGTGTATATTATTTTTAAAAATATGTTACAATTTAATTAGATAGCTAAAATAAGTTTAATATTTGTACCATTTTTTTATGATTGTGGAAAAAATTATTATTTTAATAATATTATTTGCATTTATACTAAGTATATTTTTCAAGGATTCATCAAATTATGTAATATGATTTTGGAAGTCTTATTAATTCACCTTTATAAACATTAATTAGCTGCAATAAGAAGTCTATTACCCCTTTTCTTTTAAACACAATTTTTCTTTCTTTACAGTTATTTTCTTTAAATTTAGTCACAGTCAAATAAAATAGGGATAAGTTTGATCATGACTTCCAATGAGGTAGACAATTACTTAAATGTGATGTCAACCACCTATCATCAAGCATGCGTTCGCTTTAATGGCTATAATAAATCAACTACTCAAATGAATCTAAATACTTCACCTTTATAGAAATAAAAAGATTCGTAGGAGAGTTGGGTTCATTCCGTTATTGTGTCTAATTTTCTTTGTATGTATTCTCTGTGAATTTAATAAGTAGTAAGAATCAAGTGTAATATAACACAATGTGAATGATAATGAGTATTAATGTTGTTTATATGTTTGAAGGGTAATCTAAATTAATTTAATCATGTTTTTCAAATTTAATATTTAAAAATTAAAATAATATATTATTAACATAAATAATAATTTTTGTATAAAATTTGGACTATTAAATGTTAAAAATAAAGTGTTTTTATTAATTATAATATTTAATAATTATAAATAATAAGAAAAAATATTTAAGGAAGATAATTTTATATTTTTTTAAGAAAAGTATTTTTATATTTTTTTGTCAAAAATATTTTAAGATTCTTTATGATTCTTTAAATTTTATGTGCTACATATTACTGATAAAAAATATCAATATTTTATTAAAAAATATTTAATAAATAAAATAAAACAATTGATTGAATACAAATTTTTAATTGATAAAAAATTTAAGAACAATAACTATCAATATTCATTTTATTAAAAAATATTTAATAAATAAAATAAAACAATTGATTGAATACAAATTTTTAATTGATAAAAAATTTAAGAACAGTAACTATCAATATTCTAGTAAATTCACATTTACTAAAAATTTACTCGTAAACAATAATAACTTCTTATTTTAATTTGCTTCTTATCCCTTGAAACTTTACTTTTAAATAATAACTCTTTCTTTTAATGTATAAATATTTTTTTTAAAAATAAATAAAATTTAAAGTTTACATAAAAATAATACGAGTAAAATAATAAGGAAAATGACGACTAACATGAAATCTCGAGAAAAATTCGTAGCTACAATTATTGGAGAGTTGACAGTAACCAGTTTACCCTCCCCACAAGGTAAGGACAATAATTATAATATAGGTAGATGTGAGAGCAATTCGTGTATCTCCTCCTCATAAACTGCTGCCCACTTCAATGAAATCGCTTTGCTTTATTTTATTTTATTATAGGATTCATTAGGTATTTGTCTGATGCTTAGCCCAGCTTTATTAGGATTAGTCAATAATGAACCCCTGATGATGATAGTGGATTTTGAATATAGCTATAATTAAAGTGATATATATTTAAAATAAGAGTTGTCGAATTAATAAAATATGGGTGAGTTGGTTAAGTGTTTTGATTATTTTAAGTCGAAACCAAATTCAAATATTTTTATATTTATATTTTTTATTTAATTTGTCTTATAAATTATTATCATTACTTTTTAAAATATATTTTAAAGTTTTTTTTTTTTTTTTAATTTATATTTTAAAATAAAATAAAAAAGTTATAAAAGAATGTTATTTGTAGAAAAGAATGGAGTTTGAAAGGGTTTAAAGTCTTTTTTCTTTTACTATTTAAAAGGTGGTTTTTCTTTTTGTAGTTTAAGAGTAAAATAATTATGAAAAAGAAAGAACAATACATGAAAAGATTAGGGGAGGTTTGAAGGTCCATGTCAAAAAATTGAATTATAAAGAAAATAATATGAAACATATCAATGTTATAATTTTTTTTAGATAATAAGTTTAATAGTGAATTAAATGCACAAACTAAAAACTATTGATTAATTATATTCTAAAATATTTTGAAGAACATTATTATCGATACTATAGTTTAGTTAGATTGTGGCTTGATAGTAAATTGCTGGAGTTTACTCCTATTATCTCTCATCTGTTTAAAATATGAAATATATCAGTGTTATAGTGATTATTTTAAAATGATAGGTTTAATAGTGAATTAAATGTAGAAAATAAAAATTGGTAATCATTATATTCTGAGAGATTTTGAAAAATATTATTATTGATATTATAATTTAGTTAAATTGTGGCTTAATGGTAAATCGGTAGAATTTCACTCCCATTATCTCTCTTCCATTATCAAAAGTGTTTATAAGATAAAAGTATATAGTAACACTTTACTAGGTGCTTGACCCTCCACTTGTAGAAGAAAAAGACTCAACTAACCAAATGAATAAAATATTAATATAAAAAATTATTGGGTCCTTTTTTAGCTAAGTAGTGGATCAACACTAACTCAATGAACACCTAGGCATGAGGCAATCATGGAGGATGATTATTGTTTTATCTTCTAAAGGTGTCACTTGGCTAATGAGTAACAACTCCTTTTTTAGTCAAGTGGTATTGGGAAATGGGGGCATGGGATAATGATGGCTCATTTAAGACAAGCATCTTCTTTTTGAAACAATAAATTTTGGGAAGTAGGCAGATGGGACATTGACTATAAATTAATGACAAACATAGTTGAGGTGGAGGGATGTATACCTCTAGTTCCAGCTCATCAATCAACATGCTACATTCCCCATGATTCTAGGATGCTCTGAAGCCCTATAAAAGGAAGTTGAGTTTAGTTTGAGAGGGGAGATGAACTAAAGTGGTGAAGCTCTGGTGCATTGATGGTCGATAGTTTTCATTAGAAGGTAGTAGTTTGGGATGCTTTTGATGCTCCCCTTTGTAATGCCCAAGTTGGCCTATGAGCCTATGGGATTGTAGAAGCTTAAATCGAGATTATACTTAGTCATATTTAAGTTAATTATATTTTTGTTCAACATATTTAATGATGGAATATTTTATGCAAGTAATTACTAGATTGAATTCTTTAAGTCTATAGTATGTGTCTTGAGCTCTTGCATGCTTCTAACCTGACTCATGCATGGTGTATCTATATCTAGTGATGAACACTATGCCTGAGAGAGGAAATACAATAGGTATGGCTAAGACCCTATGCCCTGAATTGATACCCATGCTTGAGCACATACCTATGCTTAATCCCCTTAACTAGATACCCAGTTACCCCTCAAGTGCATGAGTTCCATTGAGCCTATGAAACCCAAGGCTTATGCCCATGAATACACAACCACCAATACATTAACTGAGCACTTGAATAATATAGTTGTGCCATGGCACAACTATCCCAATCCCTTCTCTACCATGCTTTGAGTGAGAATATGTCTTGTACTTTATGTAAAGTGATGCCATCATAGTCGATTGCTAAATATTGAGCACCATAGGAATAGTCAGGGCCTATGCCCAATCAGAACAAGTATAAATCCAACCTAGATAACTTGGTAACTACATATCTAGGCCCATAAAAAAAATTCTTACTATTTATAATATTTTGGTTCCATTATTAGGACCTGTTGAATTTTATTATTGCAAGGGTGCACTGGGATAATGCTCCAACTCTCCCTCGAGAACATAAAACACTAGCTAAAATGAGTATAAGATAGGTTTTTAGTGAGACATCTAACTTGTAAAGGGTATAACCCAATGAAGTGCGTCTAAAACCACTTCTATCATGCCCTATATGAGGTTTTGTTTTACAAACTATAGAAGCAAGTTTACCATTGGTTGGCTGCTTATGCCACCCATAAAAGTCAAAGATATCAATAGTGCCTTGAGTGGATAAAAGAGTGCATAGAGAGGATTGATAATTTAGATGGCACTTAGACTATAGCCATAGATAAATTGTGGTAAGGGGCACTAAACAACTACATTCTTGAGTTCATGGTATCGATGTGCACCTGCCCTGAAGAAGCAAAATACTAGTTCTTGCATGAGTTAAGAGGCATGTTTATGAAATAACTCAACACTAAACTCAATAAGATAATGGTGCATTACGGATTCCAAATAGTGATAATGGAAGGCTAAAGTCCTCTAATATATGAGTAACATAATGGGGAAAAGGGGGACATTGTAGGTGAGGTGAAATAGAAGGGGACCAATAGATTGATAATTAAGAGCTTATGAGATGGGCTTATAACAAAAGGAGCCATGGACTAATAGAAGATTTGGAACGTGAAAGTGTTAATAGGACCCATATCAAGTAGGAAGGGCATCGAGAATAATCTATTGAATGGTGTCTATGCCTAGAGTAAGGAGCCCTTGAATCCTTAAAACAAGCCTAACAGTTGATGGGTGAATGCATAGGGTCCCTTTAGAACATGAGCATTAGAGATGTGTCAGATGAACCTACCTGCTTTGAACCTATGATAAAAGATTATGCACTAGATCCCCCATCAGAAGACATAATATTATCAGTTGACCTTATTATCAACTTACACTTTGATCATTTTGAAAAATTAAACCAAAACATTGTGATTGAACAAGTTATCTAATCCGGTAAGGTAAGTGAAGATACCTTTAGAACTCTATAAATTATCTCAAACAGATAAATCATGAGTGCAAGTACCCTAGTTCAACCAATGTCAGCTACACAACCCAGGCATCAACCCATACGGAGTGGCCGTACACCACTAGTCATTAGCATAATGCCATCATCTTTTGTGGTGCCAATAGTAATCATGGGAGTCACACCTAGCCTAGTGGCTTGACACCTTGGAGGACCAATACCCTAGGACAAGTACTAGGAGGACAAGCAACCAAAACACTAAGTGACCCCTAGCCCCAAATATATTATGAGATGGCCATGCACCTACTTGAGTATCACAGCATGGAGAACATCATAAAGCATGTGTTAAAGTCTAAATTACAATGACGTGCTTAGGGAATAACCTAGTCTCAGTGTAAGGAAACTTAGTTTGTGATAACCTTACTTAATTTCTCCCACACATGGTATAGGAAGTTTGATCATAACAATGATATGGTTTATTATGATACCCTGAAGAGATATTTCTTCAAATAGTTTGATATACCTAAGTTTGAGAAATAGATCATCAGTGTGCTCAAAGAGATCAACCAAGGATTATCAAGGAGCATTCACTTATATGGTGTTAGATTCAAGACCCTCCTTTCCAAGTTCTCTTATAATATTCAGCCCCTCCTAGCATCAAAAATGGGTACCATTCTAGAGGATGTTATCCATAAGAACATTCACAGAGCCTCAATAAGTGCTTGAAGATGCACTAATAACTAAGGTAGTTAGGAGCACTGATACAAGAATCAACCCCTTCATAGAGGCACAAATTATTTCCATCACCTCCCAACTATATAAGTTGATTGCTAGTTCATTATAAGATGCTCAAAGTGGGTTGTGGTGTACCAATTATGAGACAAAGGGTCATAATATAAATAAATACCCTCAGAGGAATGTGCACACACTACTTCTTATCTATGAAGTTTATCATGAGGTGTATGATGTTCATAACTACCCCTTATTGTAATGTTCTATTCAGGTCAACACAACCATGTATTTTGAATTGTGTAATGCCTACACTCAAAACAAAATTAACTATTGACTAATTGAAGAGATTCACCAAAACATGGAGAGAGGCACATGACAAGTAACTATAACAACCAGAAGATAGGAAAACTAGGGAAATGAGGGTTATATCCAATAAAATGATAGCTATGGGAACTAAAGGGGTTCTAGAGGGTGAGGTGGAGGATGCAATACATAAACATTTCACTATTATAATGTTACAAGTATGGGTTGATTAGACACTATTAGCATGACTGCTTGATGCATCCAATATGTAGGTATTATCTAGAACTGCATGTAGTTGAAGAGTGCCTTGAATTATATAAATAGCTAACCCAAGGTAAAATGGGCACTGATAGGGGTAAAGGGATGATCATATGCAAACCTAAAGCTATTAAATGGCTCCAAAGGTAGAACTAACATGCACATATTCAATAAAAGTATAGGTAACCACATATAGTGGGTTCACCAATCAGCCTCCAGCTACACCAACACAAGATTTGTGCCTAGAATATGGTGAACCAAGCTATACTAAGTGCATAACATGGCCTAATCCAAAAGTTGTTCCCTACCCTGACCATGAACGTCAAAATGATGTCTTGCAATAAGCCATAAGCATAATAAAAAAAAATTAGGGATAAATCTAGTTGGCCAAAGATATGGAAGCATAGGCTACCACCCTTTATGAAAATTAGGATAGCTCGGAGGTGGAAGTATAAGAGTTGATAGAGATCTTGTGCCTCATGTAAACATATGGGATACTTCTTCCACTAAAAAAATCACTCTTAGAGCATGTAGGGAGAAATCCAAGTGAAGTTGTTGAGCCCCACGTAATTAAAGTTGTTACACCACATATGGAGCATGCACGTGAAGTAAGGCATACTTATAACATGAAGTATGACCAAGAGTTACTAGTAAATGCCACATTCAATAGATGGTCCATATGTTAGGTGCTGACTGACACTGATGTAGAGGTTAATATCTTGACCAACAATACATAGGTGAAGATGGGCAAACCATCCTTGAGACCTTCTCCCCATGTAATTTTCATGGCCAAAAAGACCCAAGTGTAGTAGATCATAATTATGTAGGGTGTCAAATTCCATGATGACTTTGAGGTTATCAAGGTGAATAAGATAACTATCTAGTGCTTCTAGGAAGGCCTTGGTGCTATGCCAAAAATGTAGATATGCCCTTTAATAAGTGATACATGACCTTCAAAAATGGCAAGGAATGGGTGGTGATCCCTCTTTAAAGTGACCAACAACCCCCTATGTGGAGAGCATTGATCTAGAGGATGAGATCAACCATATATAGAGCATCATGATGTAAGGCATCAAGAATCTCTATGCTTCTGATCAAGGAGTGATTTCTTGGGAGGATGGAAAGTAATCCTTGAACACCATTGATGTCATTTGTGACCAATGGGTTAAAGAGGTGTATGAGGGAACTAGTCATATATATCACTTGGTATATGTAAAGGTACCCAAGGATATGAGATTTGGCTACGTCTAGATTGGTCATTTCCTGAAATGATGGGCCCCACACTATGAGGAGAGAGGAAATAGGGTACTCTACTTGAGCAAAGGTGAGCTTGTAGTAATCCCAAAATTTTAATGAAGCAATCCAATGGAAAGTTATGTTAAATACATTGAAGAATACATCCCTAAATAGATAGATAAAATGGGTGCACTAGTGTATACCTTGAGAAGCACTACCATGCATTGGTGTGTAATGTAAAGGTCTAACTTGCTAACCTGGCTAGAGGTAAAAGTTACCATTTGTACTAGATTCAAGAAGAGTGATGAGAACTTGGATATATCAATGTTCTCTAGTGACTCTAACCCTATGGTACATGTTCACCTATGTGAAGAGACATGGATTGACTATGGTGCAACTACCCAAAATATATTACGGGTGCATACCTTTGACATGACTCTAAAGACATGGGCATGAGCATTATACATAGTCAATGAGACATGCTGATAGATAATCAATTGGGAGGTCATTAAGGAGAAGTTTTTTCACACCTTCTCTTTTTCCTCATAGCACATGGATTTGGTTAAGCCACTACAAATAATCTAGAGGGTAATGTTTGAGGACACTGCCATCCTTGAGGAGCACCTAAAAGACATGTTCAAGGAAAAAAGGTTGGCACTCTTGAATTTTTTTAAGTAAGAATTGATCAACATTGGCTCAAATAAAGAAGATTATGAAACTTGGAAGTTGTGGTACTAAAAAACATTGATCACCAAAAAAAATATCATGGGCCATGTAGATGATAGCGCTCTAGGTGAAGAAGACCCCACTCATCTTCATGTGAAGATAATAGATGGAAATTGAAAAGTCAAGGAATCACACCAATAGAAGAATGAGCCATACCATGCACCACTAAATACGATAAAAATATACATTAGTATATAATGAGCACCCAAAATGACCATTCTAGGTGCCTATTAGTCTGACACAGAGCTATCATACATCATAAACCTTTTGAAGGAGTTCAAATATTTGTTACCTAGGACTTATTAGGATATGGATGACACACACCCATGCCTTGAGAAGATGTGCATAAATTTAATTGATGGCATAATAATAGTTAAAAATTTCCCCTACAAGATGAATCCCAACCTTTGCACCAAGGTCAAAATAGAGATTTATGCAATGTTGGCCACAAGGGTCATTTACCCTATCCAAGAGTATGATTGGGTAAGCCTAATGTGAATAAGAATCAAGATGGATGGGTGTATTTAAATTTGTATTTATTAAATAATATTGAACACCACATATATAAATGACCCCTTTCTAACTCCACTCACTGATGAAGTCCTGGAAGGCATTGCAACTTACAATAAATACACATTTAATGATAGGTTCTCTAGGTACAACAAAATCAAAATTGAGGAGGAGGATAAGCCCAAAATAATCTTTGTGATTGGATAGGGTTGTTTTTATTATAATGTGATACCCTATAGACTCAAGAACATGCCAATTGTCTTTTCCAGAGTAGTGATCATCATATTTAAAAATTTCATCCATAGGTTCCTCCAAGTTTATATAAATAAATGGATAGTGTATGGCCTCATCAAGGACCATTTTGATAACCTACACCTAATATTTGAAAGGTGCATGACACTTTAGATATACCTAAACCTGAAAAATTACATCTTCACAAAAATGTTTTTAACCTTGCTTGGGCACATTGTCTATATGGATACTTTTCTCATCGATCTAGTGAAGATCACCATCATCATTCAACTCTAAACTCCTTCCACATAGAAAGATGTTCGCACCTTTCTTGTGCACTATGGGTATTATAGAATATTTATGAGTTATGAAAATACTAAAGAGTTTTTAGAAGATATTTTATGCAAGGATGGATAATTCTACTAGGGAAAAGCATAAGAGGATGCCCTAAATCTCAAATTAGCTAGCATGCCTATCTTACAGTTCCCTGACTGGACAACACCCTTTCATGTCCATGTCGATGCTTTTGGCTCTATGCTTGGCACTATTTTGGTATAACCTAGAGAAGGTAATATGGATCATCCCAACTCCTTTTCCATAAAAAAATTGACCCTAGCATAGTAGAATTACACAATGATAGAGCATGAGGTACTTGCCATCATCTATGCCTTGTAAAATTTTAGACAATATTCGTTGGCAACACCATTCATTTTTTTCAATGATCATCAAGAACTCAAGTATTCATGAATGATCCTATTTTATCAAGGTACATATGTAGATGGATAGTTCTATTCTAGGATTTTTAGTTATCCATTATTATTAAGCTTGGAAAGTAAAACTTGGGACTAGACTATTAATCCTATATCAATTCTGTTGATACGATAGTGCCTATTGAGGATGCCATGTTAGATGCATAATTGTATAAATTATATCATGTGTTGAAGGATTTGGTAGAGATCATGGCCTTTCTAACATCTAGGTTTATGTTCTAGACTATGACAAATAACGAGAAGAAATAGCTAGCAGTTCACATCACCCCCTTTGAGCTCATTTGTAGAGAAATATATAAACTAAGTAGAGATGAAGTTCTACATTGATGTTTCATGGATCATGAAAGGGAATCCATCCTTTATGAGCTACAAGAGGGGATAGAAAGAATACATTGCTTAGGAGATGAAATGGCATGAAAAGTGGTGCAATCAGGATTGTGGTGGCCAAGCATGTTCTAAGATGCAATGAACTATACCAAGGCATGTGATATATGCTAGTGCATAAGGATGTATAACCATAAATATGAGATGAAACTCATCTAAATTCTCACCTAGGTGCCATTCAAGAAATGGGCCATTTATTTTATTGGGCTGATAACCCCTACAACATGATGCATAGTAATAAGGTATATTCTAGCAACCACATATTATTTCCCCAAGTGGGTTGTGTTCGTGCTAACAAAAGATTTCACAAGCACCATAGCCATACGCTTTATTTTTTAACACATAATAATTCAATATAGGTTCCCACTTAATCTGACTAGTGACATGTGAACTCAATTTATCAATGAAATGGTACACATAATATTAACCGAGTATATGGTGGCACACCACAAAATGACCCCTTGTCACTTGCAAGCAAACAACATCGCTGAGGTATTATACAAGATATTAGGGATGTGCTTCATAAATATATGTGACATTGGTGATAAGTAATAGGATGATCAAATTTCAATAGTGGTGTGGGCATATCACATAACCTATAAGCACCAAAACAAGGCTAAATCATTTGAACTAGTATTTGGCACTGAGGCAATCTAGTTGATGGATTATTTGGCACCATCATTGAACATCATGTTCATAGGTTAGTTAGTTGACCAATAGTCACTAAACATAAGGATGGAGGACTTAGAGTGCTTATATCATAAGCACACCCAATAAAAGTGGGGCTAACAAATAGAAAAGGTGCACTAAAAGATCTAGCATGATAAGAACATGAGAAATAAGGTGTTGAAAGGAAGGAACACTCATTTTTATCTATATCCAAGTATATTAGGAACCCACACAAATTTTAGATAAGGTAGATAGGTCTCAAATATTTGAGATAATCACATGTTGACTGATGAAATTCTCCCTTGGCATTTCAGTGGAATAGGTTGAACCCATATCAACAATAAGATGGCACTTTTGTTATGATAGAATTTGAATTCTTGGTTACTAGTTGGTTTAAGTTGAGATTACCAAAATAACATCTGGTGCAAGCCAAACAATTTGTTTTGTTTTATTTTGTTTTTTAGGCAATATTGTAAAGAGTGAAGAAACCATGTTTTGAAGCCCACCAGGAAAATCGACTAAAACTTCACTCATAATTCCATCCATGTGAGTTGAGCACTTCCTCTTCCTAATTTACTAAGGAAAAACATCTAAGTTTATGGGTGAGTGAGAATTACCAGTGTCAGATAAAGAAAGCACATCAGATAACTGTGCATTGGATCCTAGATGCAGGGTAATTTCAAGCCCCTAGGTAGACATTTGTCTAGGCTTTCATGCATTATGCCAATATAGTTATTTAATCCCTTGCACTTTATAAAGTGCCTAAATCCATACATATAAGTGGTAGGCACATGAAACTCACCATACTCAAGAGGAACATGTAAAAAATCCATCCATATAAGATATATATTATAGGGCCTTTGAAGGCCCAAAGAAGAACTACTCTGGTGCTTCCATGGATAATGCCAGTCAGGTGAGTCAAACTCATTTTATTTTTAATCATCTAGTGTCAAACACCTAAATTTATAGATGCAATGAGGTTAGTAGACTTAGAATAAATATGATCCAAGTGAAGACACACAACATGATAGCATACAAGAGATAAAGTGAAGATGCACACCATGATAATATACAAGAGATCCATAAGAGGAAATTCAAGAAATAGAAGGTTAGGAGAATGGATTTGTATGGGGTAAGATAGGATAAAGTAAGATGAATCATAAGAAACTGACCAAGATATAAAAGCTTGCTTAAAATAGAAGTACAACAAGAAGATAAGACGAAACCAAGGAACCTGAATCACACACATGTGAGGCACTGCACCTAGGTTGTTAGAATAAAGGAGAAGGTTGTGCCAAGTAAATAAATCATAGAAGGAGAATCCTCAAAGATAGTAGGTATCCATCTAGATTTGAGTGGGAAGTGATTGTTTGGACCACAAGTCACTTCACTAAAATAACATTAGGAGAATTGAATGAGGTGACGGTGAAGGCACTAAAATCCACATTGAATGCATTGGTGGTAGAGGATTTTCATGGATTTCATGGAATTTTGCATTTTTAAATAAATTTAGACACTGCCACACCTTAAAACACCTACATTAAAGATGATAGATGGAATTAGGTTATAAATCATCAACAAACAAACTAAGTTTGGTTACATAATTTGTGTGAGCTTAAGATGTCAATCAAATTAGATAAAAACGAGAAAACCAGAGAGGTGAAGCACATAAACCTTAATAGAGTGAGACTTTGATCACCTATAGGTACCAAAATTGAACAATTGTGAAGTAAGAGAGTTTGTATTTATTTAGAGACTGGTGTAGAGAATTGTGGGGAGATATTTTTATAGGAAACAATTAACAAAAAATAGAATTTGATGCCTAAGCCACTATTAATGGCCCAAAAAGCTTAAAAGCTAAAGGTATAGTTGTAGATCTTACAACTATGAAGCACCATTAATGCTTCAAGTCTTTGTCAAACCTAACTTACCATACTTAAATACTATTAGATCTAGGATGGGTAAGAAAAAGAAGGGATCGAGTCCATAACAACAAGATTCAAAGTGGGAGAGTATAGTAGTAGAAGTGGCCACTACAAATATAACATCATCGCTAGTGAAAAGAGTTAGTATTATGCAAGTTGACATCGAGGAACTAACGAAGATGTCTTACAAGGTGATGAAATTTCCCTATGAAGTATTAGTAGGAGAACATTGACATTATTTTGTGCACACTTATTAGTTGAAATAGTATAACCACCATTCCTCAAGCCATGTATAAGACCTAACACTAGATTGGATGGTTGATACAAGGAACAAGATGGAGTAGGTTACAAAGTTGTTTAATGTCTCAATCCAAGATATATTGACATCCCCCAACATAAATCATCTTTATAAGTTTCCATGCTTTATAAAGCTATAGGAAATCATGGAATTCCTTCTTTCACAAGTCCATGGAGACTACATATATTTTACAAGGAGTTGAATGAGGATTTTTGTGTACCTAATAAGAAGTATATCCGAGATCCTAACTATCAAAAGAGATATTCATGAAATAATGAATTATAATGAATAGGTGGAGTATCTGGTGAAGATAATGAACTACTACAATGTGGGCTTCGAATTCCCAATCGAAGATTGTAAGGTCCTTGGTATGAAGTTGGTGGCACACCTCATAAGCTCAAACCTTTTCCTTGATGGTCAGTGGACTCATGTCATAAAAACTTACCTCTACCTCACCTATCATATGGCATAGGGTGTAAAGTTTAATATTACAAAATTTATTACTGAATAGTTTCTAAAGAATGTAATATATTACCACACAATAAAGGGGACCTTTAGGTGGGGTTCCAGTCTAATATTATTAGTCATGGAGGAGATTGGAGTCTTAAATGGGGATGAGGGTAATCTCTAGATTTTCCTAAAACATAATCACTCCCTAGTGCAGAAGTATAAGGATTCCACTTTCCCTAGTTCCTTTTGTCTCTAACTGTTTTCACTTTTCCACATTTAAAAGATGAAAGAAACTAAGATAATGGTAAGGGGTTTGTATGTACCCAGATGAAGTTTACACACCGTATCCAGATGACTGAAGGAGCTCCTCTTTGGCTATGGAGGATGACACTTGTAAAAGAAAGACTCAAACACAGAGATTGTTAGATAAAGATAAGGTGGACTTCCAAGCGATATGCTTAGTCCCAGAAGTTTAAAGACTTCATTAAGGGATGAAAGTCCACTTGTTGATAAAAAAGAATGTTGAATAAAGATAATAATGAAAGACTAAGCAAGAGAAATAGAAACAATGCGTACTTGTTGTCTGCTATCGGTCTGCCACAGTCACTGACATCGGTAGTTCTTCTGGCATCGATTAGTCAGATTGCCAATGTTGATTAGTCTACCAATGTTACTGGGGGAAATGGACTTTTGGACGGGTCTCACGGTGTGTCTTTGGTCGACAGAGTGGTCTGTGGTAGTTAGAGAGTCTATGCAGGGCTATAGGACAATAAACAGGGTCTTAGGAGGGACAAGGGGTAGAGGATAGGTTGTCAAAAAGGGTAAGGATATGGGTAAGGCCTCTCAGAGTCTCCAAGAAGAAAGTCAAGTCCAGTCTGGTTGATAGCCAGGTCTGGTTGATAATGTTTAGAAGCAATGAAAGGAAACTCATTGCTTATACATTCTAAATTACTGAAATAATAAAAAGGGTAGAAGAATACTTATCTCTTGCTTGGAGCAGAGCTAGAGGTGTTTGAAATGCTTTTACCTATTGTGTCTACTGCCAAAAGAGTGTTTAGTTGAAGTCTGATGATTGATCTTAGAGAGTTCTTGTTGATGTCCAGGTCTGAGAGTCAAGAGAGGAAGAGAGTCTGAGATAGAATTCACGTTCGTGGTCTGTGATTGATTGATTATGGGGGAAGAGAATTCACCTTTGAGTTGTTTTAAGCGATTGACATCGGTGATCCCATCGGCGTCGGCCAATGGGTAACTGATGTCAGCAGCTAGAAGATGGGAAAAATGTTATTTTTAGCCTTCTACCCATTCCTCCATCTACCAGGTTCATTGGTCGTGGTAAAACGATTGAAGGTAGGTTTAATAGGCGTGAAAGGTTAGTGGGAGGGTTGAAATAGGTCATAAATTGGTCATAGGGTGATGGGAGGCATCCAAGGGGAGGTATCCAAGGCAGGGTGTGTCCAAGGGTGAGGTGTCATAGATGAGGTGTCAAGGGGGTGTTATTAATTTAAAATAGTTAATTTATTTTAAATTAATAAGTGTGTGGGTTAGGAATGTGTTAGAAGTGGAACAAGGGGACCAAGGGGGAGTCGACCAAGGAGTAGACACAATTTTATTGTCTACATTTTCCCCTTTTTGTCTTGTTGGTTGTTCTAACGAACTGCAAGACAAAAATAGGAGTAAATTGCCCCAGGTATGGGATTAGGTCTTTTTTATCCTATTGGTTGTTCTAATGAACTGTAAGACAAAAATGAACATAGGTTGCCCCAATTATGAGTGAGGTATCTCCCCTCAAAGTGGGAGTCGAGGGAAGGGACCTTGATATCTAGTGCCGATTTGATAGATAGTGGATGGATATGGTGAATTTTGAGTGTGAACGCTGCAATAGTTGAGATTGCGCACATACCACTTCACGAGATGGTCAGGTTAAAATGTTGCAAGTCAAGGGTTGAGGAGTGCTAAAATTGAAATAATCGGTCCCCAGCATTTAGTCATAGCTAATTGGGTTATACGATCCAAGTTGTAGCTCCAATAGTCGTCGTGTTCCAAGTATCTCAGGCTCAAGAAGTGCTCTTGAAAAACATGAAAATGTCACAAGTAGTGGGGATCAACTTGCTCGCGATCCAATACTTGTGAGGGTTAAAATATGGGTTGTAAATAATTTTTGTAACCATTCATGAGGTAGCATACATATAATCAAAACAACTAAGGAAAAGTGGTCGTGGTCAGAGGAGATAGGCATGATCTCCATGGTTGTTGGTCATGATTTCAGGTTGAGACAGTTGGTCCATTAGATGGACGGATGAAGGAATGGCCGAGCTAACCTCAAAAGACCTTGTGTCAATTGAGTGCTTCCTACATAGCCCCTGTTTGAAGGGCCTCAGGCCAATGTAGTTATCCCTAAAAGGGAGGAAGAAGGTCAGTTATGGACATGGGTTGGATGAGGTTAAGTCATGGTTAAAAGGTAAAATGGTTTTTCCATCAGACAGACAAACAAATAGATGTGGCTGAGCTAACCCAAAAAGACATCATGTCATCTGAGTGTTGCCTACATAGCCCCTGTTTGAAGGGTGTTGGACCAATGTAGTTTAGGCTGGTTGATAGGTTGGTTTGGTCAGGTTATAAATGATTAGGGTATGATGATGTTACAGCCTTTTCCATATTATGTAATGGTGTATTCTGTAACATTTGTTAAGTGGTATTTCATCCCTAGCAAGTGTCCATATCGGTGATGGATGTATGCTAAAAATGAAATGAGATTATTTATGCTTCAGTAAGTAATCGTTTATGCTTGACATAAATTGTGTGGTCGATAGTTTCCATTTGTATTGTTGTCCATAGAAACTAGTGTGAATTGGCTATGATAGTGTGAGTGGTCTTGGAAATGTTTGGGTTGGTTTGGTTGAATGTGACAAAGGTATATAAGAAGTGAAAGGCACGTTGCTCTTTCATTGACAGGGACCATAATGATTGCATACATAAGGTTTTTTGGGAACAAAAGCCCCGTTCATGCATTGTGTCGTTGACCATTGGTTATGTTAGAGACGTATTCGAATCACTTGACTTTAAGTGAGCTCAAAATCCCTTGAGTATGTTGGGGTGATAGGTGTGATATGTTAGGATAGGGTAACCCCTTTTTAGTAGGGATAACTTCACCCCTTTTTATAGGAGACCCTGAGAATGACTATAAGTCAAGTCCATGACCTTGCTTTTTTTTTGGAGGGTAGACTGATCAATGTGGGAAGTCTACATGGGGATGTCATTTTTGTTTTGTGGTCATTTGTGAAGCTGGTCAATGCAAGAAGCTTCTAAGAGAGTGTTGTTTGTAGTAAGATTTTAGGCACAGCCATCCTTCGAGGGAGTCGTCTATATTTTTGCTTTATATGTTTTTGAGGGCTTTGAATAGCTATCCTTCAAGGAAGCAGTCTATTAGCTATAACAATGATGATACAGCTATCCTTTGAGGGAGTAGTCTGCATTTAGAATTTATGACCTTTTGATATTTTGACATCCCAATTTATATTTTTTTATTTTTGACAGAATTTTTAGTCATGGACAAGACTATAGAAGTTCGAGGGCTCCCTTTTATTAGGACAAAGCATTCATACTTTATAAAAGGGTTACATAGGGCTTGCTTTAGGGAAACAGGGTTGAAAGAAATAAGGGTTAAGATGATAGGGATTGCTCAAGGGGTGAGCTCAAGTTAAATGTCAAGTGAATGAGTACTCGACTAACAGTAGAATGGTCATAAATGCAAGGCATTAAGGGGCTTAGTTTCTAGCTGGTCTTCAAAAGAAGACAGATGATAAGTCCCTGATCTATGCTTGTGCATCATGATGTAAGGTCTGAGCCAAATAGGAGAAAACTTGCCTCATTTTCTTCTTTCCAAATTAGTCACATGTTAAAGATGATTAAGAAGTTGGTTGATGTTTGGTCGATGCTTGGTTGATTGATGTTTGGTCAATGCTTGGTCGAGGCTTGGTTGAGGCTTGGTTGGTTGATTTTTGGTCGAGGCTTGGTCGAGGCTTGGTTGAGGCTTTGTCGAGGATTGGTTGATATTTGGTCAATGTCATGATAGTCTGGATAGAGTCAAATTCCCCCAGTTATTTGTGATAGGGACAAGGTTTGGCACCCATTGTGGATAATCAATGAGTTGGATAAAAAGGATGAAGAGAATATGATGAAGCTCCTCCTTGTCAAGGAATGTGATGTGAGGATGAATTCTATGAAGCTTTTTCCTGATAGATTTAGTTTAAGAGGGTGAGATCCTGATCTTCCAAGTTGGAGTTTGGAATCTCAGAATTAGGGATGGTGATGGAGGCAATGGTTGGTAATGATTGGACTAAGGCAGCTAGTGGTTGGGGGTCTTCAGGTTGAACCTCCACTACCTATAAGGCTTTGTTTAAGGTTTGTTGATGTTGTGTAGAGCTTTGAATGAGGTCATACAAAGATGTCTTCATAGAGGTTTGGTGAAGGTGTTGCACCATGGGGTCATGAATTGGTTTCAAAAAAGTTGGTCGAGATGTGCCCAAAAGTGAAATCTTGGGTTTTGATGGTTGAGGAGGCTTGAGGAATGGATATGTTTGAGGTAGAGAAACCTTCTCTTTCCCTTTATCCTTCATGGTTTGTGACCTGTTGGCCACATTGATGGTTTTTATTTCAAATAATGGGGTTAAAGGCGGTAGAGGAACCATAGTTTGATGATGGGCTCCTGATTTAGGTGAGGATGTTTGAGAGGTATGTGATGGTATCAATGGTTTGTTGAAAGGGTGGTCAAAAGGATCCTTAATGGAAGAGGTGTCCTATTTGAAGTGTTAACGAATGATATCTTTAAGAGTGCAACAATGCTCAGTGTCATGTCCATGTGTGCGATGATACGCACAAAATTTAGTGTCATCGAACCAAGATGGTTTTGATCTGAGAGTTGATGAGTGTGACGGTGAAAAGGTTTGGGAGACATGGGACGGTGTTGGAGATTTGTTGACAGTATCCTCAACAAGAAGGGTGTCTTTCTCCATGAATTGGCAGATGGCAACCTTAAGGGCACAACAATTTTCAGTGTCATGTCTAGGTGTGCGATGATATAGGCAAATTTTAGTGTCATCGAACCGAGACGGTTTTGGTCTGAGAGGTTGGTATGGCTTAATAGGAAAAAGAGTGATGTTAGAGGATTTTAATAATTGGCGTAACAACAAGGTATAAGAACTCGCTAATGGGTCTACACGTTTTGTTGTAGTAAAAGTTGACAACTTTTGTTTAGATATTCTTGAGGGAGTGTTTTGTACCATCTTTTTGTTTTGTGGTGTGGCCAGACGCGTACAAGACACTTTCATGGTAGGAGGCATTGCATGTTTTGAAGGAGGTATGTTTTTGTTAGGTGTTGGTAGTAATGGAGGTGATTTGTTTTTATTGGGTAAAGGGAGAAATGGAGGCAACTTGTTGTTGATAGGTGTTGGAGTAGGAAGCACTCCTATTAAGGTGGATGGGTGTGGGCCCAAAATAGAGGGCAATGATGATGGTGGAGGAGGAGTTCTCTGATGTGGTTTAGTGGCCTTTTTTGGTTGGGTTTGAGGACTACTATTGTGGGAGGCAAGGTTCAAGTCTACCCTCACCGGATCTTCTTCGACTTAAGTAGGTGAGGTGGCGAGTTCCTTTTTTGGTGGAGAAGGGATTGGAGATTATGGCTCTTCAAGAAGGCAGAGCGTAGGGATGGTGATGGCTTCAGTGTGTTGTCAAGGAGTGGGGAAAATATTATTACCCATTGATGATAGGAAGGATGAGGGCAAGGCTACTGGCACTCGTATGGTTAAAGCGTCCTCCAATATAAGAGAAGTCGATGGAGAAATAATAGGAGAAGAAGGTTCTTCCACCTGTGAAGGACCAATGGGTGGGCTAACCTCTTCAGACTGTGAGAGAGGTTGGTTAGGCATAAGAGGCGAGACCGTGTTGATTATGCATATATTACACTCTTGGGAGTCATCGGCCATGGTCTGCACGTTGTTTTGGCTGGGGGGATGGTTAGGAAAAGGTTGTCTAAAGATGTCGATGTTTTGATTTGGTGGTGCATTTGGGTTATCTAGGACAAGATCACCTTTATCTATCATGTCTTGGATAATGTTTTTGAAGGTTTTGTAGTTGTTGATGTCATGTCCATTGACACGATGATAGTTGCAGAAGTCATGTTCCCTATACCATGTAGGGATGGCTTTTACGGGGTCAAATTGTGGTGGTGGTCAAATTTGGGGGAGATTGATGACTCCCTGTTTGATGAGTTTATCCAACATAGACACATATGACTCTCCTATTAGAGTGTATTGACACTGTATGTATCATTGTTGGAATTATCTTGTGATGCTTTGAGATGTGGAAGGTTGAGATTGGTTGGTTGTTGTTGAAGATGATGGTCTAAGGACCACAGTATTTGTCAATCTTTTGGACTTGATGTTGGAAGAAGAAGGTTGGGAAGAAGGGTCATTTGATTTGGTGTTGGGGTTTTTACTCTGTAATTTGACTTTGTTTTCCTTGATGGCACGTAGTTCAAGCTTCCTAGCCATCGTGAAAGCTTCATCAAAGGTGCAAAATATTTGGACCCGCAGAGTAGATGAAATATGTTTGGCAGACGCTTGTGAAAAGAGCTTGATGAGCTCGGGTTGAGATAAATAAAAGGAGAGTTGGTTGATTAAGCCTCTCCAATGGGCAACAAAATTGGCTATGGATTTGTCGTCAAACTGTCTGATAGAGTATAGGTCCATGATTGAGACCTTTTTGGTGATGTTGATCAAAAAGTGGTCAAGGAAAAGTCAAGCCAGTTGGGTGAATGAAAAGAGAAAATGACTGGAAATACAACTATACCAATTGAGGGCAGCGCTAGAAAGCGACATGGGGAATGTGCGTAGCAATAATGCATCATCATGGGCTATAAGGTAAAAAGCATGTCTAAACGCTCGTAAATGTTGTTGTGGGTCTTCCTTACTATGGAAGCGAGTAAACTTGGGAAGTTCCCACTGACTGGGATATGGTCGGATTGGGACTGAAAGATGAATGGGTTCGTTACAAATTTGTTCATATGAGAGGACATTTCTTGAACCCAAAATGGAGGTCTCAAGATTAGACATTTTGTCCATCAAGATCTTGATTAGATCAGTTGATGGATTTGTTGGTGGAGCACCCCCTAGATTGTAGGGTGCTTGGAAGGTGTTAGGAGGGGCGTATGACGTAGTTGTTTGCACTTTATAACTAGTCATAGGGACAAATGTTGAAGCTAGGGGTGGTTGTGTCATGAAGCTAGGAAGCACAACTTGGCTTGATGTCACTACAGGTGGTTGAATGGTGGCAACATTAGCCAAAGGATGAGTGGCCACCCTGGTGTTGATGGGTGCAAGAGTAGGCAGGATGGAGACAACTAGGTTTTGATATGTTGTAGAACTTTGTTGAATAGTTTGTGGTTGATGGGGGGCCAAAAACCCAATGGAAGTGGGTCTAAAATTAGAAGGAGAAGCCACACTTAGAAGATTAGTCATGGTCTGGTTATTAGTTGAGGTGATGGCCTGGGTGTCTATGGGTTGAATTACAGACGCTATTGATATGACTACCGTCTCAACTAAGGAGGTTGGCATCCCATAAATTGGGTTGCTTAAAGAGTCTCGTGTTCGAATTCTCATGAGATAGTGTTGAAGGGCCTTGACATTGAGGTTGAGGAACCTCTCAAAGTCTTGGTCCCCTTCAAGAACAATAAGGGGTTGAGTCGGGGTTGGTTGGGTAGGAGTTTGTTCAGTCTCTAAATGATACTCCATTAGAGGACTTGTTATGGAAGGCAAAGGTGGGAGTGGTTGTTGCCTTGCATGGCCAACAAGAGTTTTGGCTTGACTACGTGTCAAAATGATTCAAGGCAAAAAGGGGTAGGTTTCAAAAATTGTTTTTTTTATCAATTTCAGAAACCAGAATGTGTTTTTGAGAGGAGAAAGGTTAGGTTTTTAGCTTGCTATTTTGAGAAGAAAAGAATCTTGATAGTGACTGACGTCGGTAGAAAAATTAATGTCGGTGAAGAAAGTTGCTGATGTCGGTGAAGAAAGTTACCGATGTCAGTGGAAAAACCGATGTCGATTACTGTGTATTTCCAGAAACTTTAGAAGACTAAAAGTTTTTAGAAGAAAGAAGAAAGTCTGAGTTGTTCTTGAAGCTCAGAAGGTGAGCTCACCAGCTCAAAAAACTAGATAGAGATAGAAAAATAGATGAAGACAAGCAACCCCTAAATGTTAATTCCTAAGAATAAGTTTTAGAGTCTTGTTGACTTATGCCTTTGAAGAGTATGTTTGGGAAGTTGGCTTTTAGAATGAGTCCTAGAAGAGGTAGTCTAAGGTTGGTTTTGGGTTAGTTTCAGTGCTCAAAAGTCTATATTAGGTTTTGTATGTGGCTTGGTGCTAAGGAGCAAGCTCCCCTCACTTCATGAGCCCAGAGATAAACTAGGTCACTTAGCCAATATATACTTCCCCTAGAGTTTATACTCTACCAGAGAACAGAGTGGGTTCTCCCCTTGGTAGTGAAGTCCAAGTGGGATTACTAGGAAGGGTAAGGTATCTGATAGGTGATGAAATCCTAGTCAGGCCTTGTCTCAGGTATGTTTAGATGTTTAGTTGTGAAAGTGGTCTGGTCATGTAACATAAGTGCACTACAATTTATTCATAATGTAGTTTTAATTACTAGATGAGTGGACTAAACATGCATTCAAACAGAGATGAAATGCAAAAGTTTTTTAAGCCCAAATTGAAATCTGTGTTCGGATGTAGACAAGTGGAGAAAAGGTTGAAGAGTATGAACTCTAAGATGCAAGAAGGAAAGGTGACAAGAAGAAAAAGAAAGATTCTTTTTAACTTGTGCTTATGATGTCTTTTCAAAATAAAGAGATAGAAGAAGGATGCAAGAAGAAATCTAATGCACCTATATGAATGTTTTCTTTTAGAATAAAAAGTATGAAACCAAGGAAAACTCCTAGGGTCCCACTGGGCGTGCCAAAATGTTTCTAACTATTTTCGCTTTTCCACATTCAAAAGATGAGTGAAACTAAGATAATGGTTAGGGGTTTGTACGTACCCAGATGAAGTTTGTGCACCATATCCAGACGACTAAAGGAGCTCCTCTTTGGCTGTGGAGGATGACACCTGTAGAAGAAAGAGACTCAAATATAGAGATTGTTAGATAGAGATGAGGTGGACTACCAAGTGATATGCTCAATCCCAGAAGTGAAAAGACTTCCTTAAGGGATGACAATCCACTTGTTGATAAAAAAGAATGTCGAATAAAGATAATAATGAAAGACTAAGCAAGAGAAATAGAAATAATGCATACCTATTGTTTGTTGTTGGTGTGCCATAGTCACTGACATCGGTAGTTCTACCGGCATTGATTAGTCAGATTGTTGACATTAATTAGTCTACCGACATCAGTGGGCGAAATGGACTTTTGGACGGGTCTCAGGGTGTGTCTTTGGTCGACAGAGTGGTCTGTGGTAGTCAGAGAGTCTATGCAGGGTTGCAGGACAATAAATAGGGTCTTAGGAGGGACAGGGGGTAGAGGATAGGTTGTCAAAAAGGGTAAGGATATGGAGAAGGCCTCTCAGAGTCTCTAAGAAGAAAGTTAGGTCTGGTCTGGTTGATAGCCGGGTCTGGTTGATAATGTTTAGAAGCAATGAAAAGAAACTCATTGCTTATACATTCTAAATTATTGAAATAATAAAAATGGTAGAAGAATACTTATCTCTTACTTGGAGCATAGCCAGAGGTGTTTGAAATGCTTTTACCTATTGTGTATGCTGCCAAAAGAGCAATTAGTTGAAGTCTGATGATTGATCTCAGAGAGTTCCTGTTGATGTCCAGGTCTGAGAGCTGAGAGAGGAAGAGAGTTTGAGATAGAATTCACGTTCGTAGTCTGTGATTGATTGATCCTGGGGGAAGATAATTCACCTTCAGGTTGATTTAAGTGATTGAAGTCGGTGATCCCACTAGCGTCATTCGATGGGTAACCGATGTTGATGGCTAGAAGATGGGAAAAAGGCTTTTTTTAGCCTTCTACCCATTCCTCCATCTGTCGAGTTCATTGGTCATGGTAAAATGGTTGAAGGCAGGTTTAATAGGCATGAGAGGTTAGTGGGAGGGTTGAAATAGGTCATAAATTGGTCATAGGGTGATGGGAGGCATCCAAGGGGAGGTATCCAAGGCAGGGTGTGTCCAAAGGTGAGGTGTCAAAGGGGTGTTATTAATTTAAAATAGTTAATTTATTTTAAATTAATAAGTGTGTGGGTTAAGAATGTGTTAGAAGTGGACCGAGGGGACCAAGGGGGAGTCAACCAAGGAGTAGACACAATTATGGTGTCTACACCTTTAATGCAAAGTATAAAAATTGAGTGATGGGGTAGTGAGAGAATTATATAAAAGCATTAGAGCTATAGTGGTGCATCCCATAAGAGCTCCCCAAGAACATGTATGGAATGATGACCTTTGTCTTTATGAAACACTTCTATGTAGTTCTATTGGGATTATTTGATGGTAATATGTCAAGATGGTTGAAGCTCCCATATGCCTTATCTACCAAATACTTCAATGATGTGCTTAGAAGGATACCCAATGTATAGTATTTGAATATCCAAATAAGGGAATTAGACATGAAACAAAATAGGTTATGGTGCCAGTTCATTCATCGAGATCAAAAAGTGACCAAGGATGAAGAGGATGATTCAAATAGCATAAAAATCTACCTCTTTTAATAAGTAACCATACTCAGACACACTCATAGGTTATACTATGAGATGAAACCAAGGAAGAAGGGCCCCAGTGCTAAGGAGACTAATGACCCCTATTAAGATTAGTGATGAAGCAATTATGACACCAATTAAAATCAAGAAATATCCTAAGTAGAAGGGGGAGACACTTGAGGAGATAGAAGAATACATAAGGTTGAAAAGTGCCACTGATAATGAAGCCTCTCCATCAACCCCTGTAAAGAGTCATATGAAGTTCATACTGAGGACTTCTTATATGTCAATAGAGAAGATAAATAAGTCAAACTTTCCTTCTTAGATTACTACTATTACCTTGGTAGACATAAAAGTACAAGAATCATAAGAGGATAAGGAGGAGATGGAGAAGGAGGTAGAATTGGGGAAAGTCATGTACATTATACCCAAATAAGAGGACTCCTCATCTAATTAGGGAATTCCCCCAACACTTCAAAGTAAAGAGGCAAGGCAGGAAAAAGTATAGAGGAAGCTTGGCCTCAGTGATGTATATATTCAGAAAGCATAGGAGACGGAGAAGAGAAGCAAAGAAATGAGGAAGATGATATGACAAAGGAATGGATTGAGAGGCTCAAGGCCAAGGAGTTCAAGGCACAAGAAGAAAATTTTATGGTACAGTCTAAAAATATAAAATAGGAAAATAAAGTAGCACAAGATGAAATGATTAGAAAAGAGAAAGAGAATAAGCTTATTGATAGAATAAAACCTATACAAGAAAAGGCATCAAAAGAGGTGCCTAACACCCACACCATCATAATAGAGGAAGCTATAGAATAGGCACACCCTATCACTGAAGGGGAACTTAGAGACAAAAAAAGGAAATTCTATCACCTTAAAGTAAAAAATAGAGAGTGTAAGGATATAATAGGCTAGTGTCGAGAAGGAACTTATGGAGGTCCATGTCAAAGTGCCAAAAAATGGAGAAAAAGACAAAGGGGAAAAGTTCAAAAAATAACCCCTATAGAAATAAGATAGAGAAGCTAGAACTGAATAGGAGGAAGAAGTGGATGAAGGTGAAATTCTAAAGAATAAGAACCCCTACAGGAGGAAAAATAATAAGGCACCAAATAAGGTAACAACACCAATAGAGAGGAACAAGAGTAGATAAAACTAGTCATCAATAAAGAAGAATTTAAGACAAGATATAGAGAGAAGGCATGGAAGGGTTACACCTAAGATGAGGATTTTTACATGTTGAAATACATTCCCCCAGAGATACCATAACATTGAATTGCCACCAATTGTACTTTGCACTTGATTTCTACATGGATGAACCTCACTTTGAGGTGCCAATGAAAGCAATCTAAAGCACTAAAAAACTAGAGGAGGGACATGACTACCAACTTATCAATCCTAGGATATGAACCCAATAATTTTGGTTAATGCCCTCCTTAAAATAACCTTCGAAGTAGCATGCAAGAACATTATTAATAATTTTCATGCCATAAAATATAAAAATATGGCATTGAAGGTAGAGGAAGAAATTATTGCCATGAAGTTTAAGATCAAGTAATTATCCAAGCAAGTTGAAGAAGCAAAACCATCCATTTTGGATGGTATTGACACTTCTAAAATTCTAGAAGTTGAAAAGGTGTTCACACTAGTAGAATAGAAGATCATATGGATGATTTTGGTACCAATAAAGGAGGAAGACCCTTACGATGCCATCAAGACAAAGATCAATAAGAAGCTCGATGAGGTAGAGGACCTATTTGTATTTCTATAAGAGAGTATAGAAGATGTTGATGTTATATTTTATAACTTATCTATCAAGGAATTCATCATCGATGCATGCCTACAAAATTTGAAAGGGGAGAATGATAAATTGATGAAGAAGGGATTCACATTTATTAGGGCTAAGTACATGCAGATCATGACATAGGTCATCAATTTGAGTGCCCACCTAAAAACCTAGAAACAAGTCATGGAAGAACTTTTTCATGCCTTTCAGACTATTGAGTTATGGAGCTAAAAGCTTCACTAGATGAGCAAATGCAGAGGTTGCTGGAGTTACGCAGTCACTGACATCGGTCAGGACCAACTGACATCGGTCAAGGGTCGACCAGAATCTACCGATGTGAGTTAGGGATTAGTTGACATCGGTCATATGCAGACAGACAGAGACCGACATTGGTCATTTGTGTGTTCCTAAAATTCTATTTTTGATGAGAACAATCAGTTTGCATGTAAAGATTAACTATTAGTCTTGAGTTTGATTTTCTATTTTTGGTATGATAGATTTGAACCTTTGATTAAGAGGTGCATCTAATAGTGGAGAATACATGGCTCATGAATCCTAGTTCTATATAATAGGGTTAGATCCTCATAGCACTGTAAGCAAGAAAGAAGGTAGACAATTCAAGGATTGAATTGGTTGTAATTGAGAGAGAGAGAGAGAACTCTTGAGGGAAAGAGATCTGTAAATCTAAGAGGTGTGAGAAGAGAGAGAGATTTCTTCATTGTATTTCCTTCTGGAAGAGTGTTAATACAAGATTGGTTGTTTCTTGTATCTCCTATTCTTTGTTGTTTCTAATTTTTAGTTACTTATTATTTTTGGTTTAATTCCATGTTTAGTTGCTTATAAAAAAGTAATCAATTGTGCTGTAAGATCCTAGCAAGTGGTATCAGAGCTTGGTTCACTAACAAGGTTCATCAGAGCGGGTTAATGTTTGTTGATTACAGGTTCACTCTCAGGGGTTTTTGATTGAGTGGGAGTAAAGCAATGGTAGAAGAAAATAAACTAAGAATGGAGAAATTCAATGGAAAGAATTATCAATTATGGAGGATGCAGATAGAGGATTATCTGTATCAGAAAGATCTATACTTACTGTTAGGTGGGGTTTCAAGTAAGCCCACAGATATGCAAGATGAATAATGGAATGTTCTTGATAGAAAGGCTCTTGGATCTATAAGGTTGAGCCTTGCATCTTCTATGATTTCCAACTTATCATAGGCAAAGACAACAGTAGAGTTAATGGATACTTTGGCAAATTTATATGAAAAGCCCTCAGCTTCGAAGAAGGTATATCTTATGAAGCAATAATTTAATTTGCAAATGCAGGAAGGTGGATTGGTATCTAGTCATCTTAATGATTTCCATGCAATATTAAATCAGTTAAATTTAGTCAAAATAGTTTTTGATGATGAAATTAAGGCTCTCTTAATCTTATGCTTTTTACCTGAAAGTTGGCATAGTTTGGTAATGGCAGTTAGCAATACTGCATCTGCTTCAAATATCTTGAAAGTTGATGATGTTCTTAGTGTAATCTTGAATGAAGAAATTCGTAGGAAAAACATAGAGGAAACATCAGGTAATGCTTTAAGTATTGAAAGCAGGGGAAGGCAAAGAGAGAAGGGCAAGCAAGGGAGATCAAGGTCAAAGTCAAAGATGAGAAGTAGATCCAAATCCAAAAATGGAAGAAGAATAACCTGCTGAAATTGTGGAAAGAAAGGGCATGCAAAAAAAGATTGTTGGTTGAAAGATAAAGAAGAAAATCAGCATGAAGGTAATAAAGAAGAATCAAAAGTTGCAGGTATTGTTGCACAGGATGCTCTTATATTTTATTTGGATAATAAAGTAGAATCTTGGGTTTTAGATTATAGTGCCTCTTTCCATGCAACCACAAATAGAGATTTTTTCAATGATTATGTCCATGGAGATTTCGGAAAAGTTTATTTAGGGGATGATGAGCCTTGTCAAATTCTTGGCAAAGGAAAAGTGTAGCTTAAATTACAAAATGGCAACACATGGGTGTTGAAGGATGTCATGCATGTACCCATCCTGAAGAGGAATCTGATTTTTGTAGGAATGTTGGGTGATGAGGGTTGCACAGTAACTCTCACAGTTGAATCTTGGAAAGTTTCCAAGGGTGCATTTGTATTAGCCAGAGGTAAGAGAGTAGGTACACTTTATCTATCTACTTGTATTACTGATCATTCTCATTCTATTTTATCTACTTCAGATGTAGATGCAAAGTTGTGGCACTGTAGGCTTGGTCACATGAGTGAGAAGGGAATGAATGTTTTTAAGTCAAAAGGTAAGCTTTAAGATTTGAAAATCATAGATATAGATTTTTGTGAGCATTGTATTTTTGGAAAATATAAGAAAGTGAGGTTTCTCAAAACTGAGTCAACAAAGAAGAAACACAAGTTGGAGGTTGTTCACACAGACGTGTGGGGACGAGCTTGGGTAGCTTCTATTAGAGGATCATGGTATTATGTTTCTTTCATTGATGATGCTACAAGAAAGGTATGGGTTTATTGCATAAAGAGGAAATCTGATTTTTTTGACACATTTAAGAAATGGAAAGCTTTGGTTGAGAATGAAATAGGTTTGAGATTGAAGTGCCTTAGATCTGACAATGGTGGTGAGTATTGCAGCAATAAATTCAATAGTTACTATTCTATGAATGGAATACGTAGGGAAATGACAGTTCCAAGGACACCTCAGCAAATGGAGTTGCTGAAAGGATGAACAAAACAATAATGGAGCATGCATGGAGTATGAGATTGGATGCTGGTTTGCCCTTACAGTTTTGGGCAGAAGCTGTAGATACTGTGGTTTACCTGATTAATATAGGACCTTCTACTGCACTAGATGGTGGAATTTTAGAAGAGGTGTGGACAAGCAAAAAGGTAGATCTTTCATTTTTCAAAGTTTTTGGTTCTGAAGCTTTTGTGCACATTGATAAAGAAAATAGAAAGAAGCTAGATGCTAAATCTATGCGGTGCACTTTCATTGGTTATGGTTCTAGAGATTTCAGATTTCACTTGTGGAATTTAGAAACTAAAAAAAATATTAGAAGCCATGATGTATTTTTAATTGAGAAGGTGATGTACAATGATCAACTCAAGAGGCTAAATAATTTTGAGCAGGGCAATCATGATTTGGATGAGGTTATGATCCAAAATGAGCTTGTGGGTAAAAATATTCACCCACATGAAAACACAGATACCGACATCGGTCAGGAAGGAACTAACATCAGTCAAATAGAAATTGACATCAATCAGGAAGAAACTAACGTCAGTCAGGTGGAACCGATGTCGGTCAGATGCAGACCGACCTCAACCAGAGATGATCGAGATTGGTCGCTGACAGAAAGAAATTTTGGTGGACAACAAGCTGTGAATGAGTCTCAAATGCCCATGAGGAGGTCTGAAAGGGTAAGTAAACCTCAAATTCGTTATTCCCCTTCTTTATACTACTTGTTGCTCACTGATAGTGGAGAACCAAAAAGTTTTGATGAGGCAATGCAGGTAGAATCTAGGAAATAGTGAGAGCATGGCATGAATGAGGAAATTGATTCCTTGGAAGAGAACCATACATGGAATTTGGTTGAGTTGCCAGCCGAAAAGAAAGCACTAAAAAATAAATGGGTTTACAAGTTAAAGGAAGGAGAGAATGGACAAATGAGACATAAGGCTAGGTTGGTAGTAAAGAGATTTACACGGAAACCAAGTATTGGTTTTGGTGAAATATTTTTTCCTATAGTAAAAATGACTTCTATTCAGATTGTATTGTCTTTAGTTTCTATTGAGGATTTGCATCTTGAGCAGCTTGATGTTAGGATAGCATTTCTTCATGGAGATTTGGATGAAGAAATATATATGGATCAGCCAGAAGGTTTTGAGGTCAAAGGTAAGGAGAAACTTGTGTGCAGGTAGAAGAAAAGCTTATATGGTCTTAAGCAAGCTCCAAGACAATGGTATTTGAGGTTTGATAGGTTTTTGACAGAGCATGGCTTTAGTAAATGTCAATCTGACCATTGTGTTTATTTTAACAAAATGGATAATGGTAGTTATATTATCCTGTTACTGTATGTAGATGATATGCTTGTTGCAGGTTCACACATGCAAGATATTACTGAGCTTAAGGTAAAATTAGCTCACACATTTACCATGAAGGATTTAGGAGCATCAAAGAAAATCCTTGGAATGAGTATTAAGAGAGATAAGAAAAATCACAGTTTGATTTTGTCTCAAGAGGATTATGTGAACAAGGTGTTAGAGGTTCAATATGCAGGATGCAAAATCGGTAAGCACACCTATGGCTGGACACTTCAAGTTGAGCAAAGAATAGTGTCCTAAATCACATGATGAGGTTGAGTACATTAATAGAGTTCCATATGCTTCAATAGTTTGGAGTTTGATGTATGTGATGGTATGTACTAGACCTAATATTGCCCAAGCAATGGGAGTTGTTAGCAAGTTTATGGCCAATCTAGGAAAGGAACACTGGAAAGCAGTTCAGTGGATTCTCAGATATCTAAGAGGGACCAATAGTAGGCATTTATGCTATGGAGGGTCAAACACTTCTCTACATGGGTATGTAGATTTGGATATGGCAGGTGACTTGGATGTTAGGAGAAGCACCACATGATATGTGTTCACTTTTGGTGGAACAACGATTAGCTAGATTTCAAAGTTGTAGAAGGTTGTTGCCTTGTCTACTATAGAGGTAGAATACATTGTAGTCACAGAGGCTAGCAAGGAAATGATTTGGATGACTCGATTCTTGGAAGAGTTGGGAAAGGAGAAAAAGAGTTACAGATTGTACAGTGATAGTCAAAGTGTAATTCATTTGGCAAAGAATTCAGCTTTTCATTCAAGAACCAAACATATACAACTTAGGTACCACTTCATTAAATAGGTATTGGAGGATGGACAGTTGAAGCTGGAAAAGATCCATAAAGATGAGAACCCTGTAGATAAGTTAACAAAGCTGGTAATAAAGGAGAAGTTGAATCTTTATTCAACTTTTGTTGGTCTTGAATATTGAACTTGAAGATGGAGAAACAAGTTAGAGGATGTTGTTGTACAGGTACAAGTGCAGCTGTTTATCTCCAAGTAGGAGATTGTTGAGTTGTGGAGCTAAAAGCTTCACCAGATGAGCAAATGTAGAGGTTGCTGGAGTTACACAGTCACCGACATCGGTCAGGACCAATTGACATCGGTCAGGGGTTGACCAGAATCTACTGACATCGATTAGTGATTGGCCGTTATCTATCATATGCAGATAGACAGAGACCGATGTTGGTCATCTGTGCATTCCTAGAATTCTAATTTTGAGGAGAACAGTCAATTTGCATGTAAATATTAACTGTTAGTCTTGAGTTCACTTTTCTATTTTTGGCAAGACAGATATGAACCTTTGATTAAGAGGTGCATCTAATGGTGGAGAATGCATGGCTCATGAATCCTAGTTCTATATAATAGGGTTAGATCCTCATAGCATTGTAAGCCAGAGAAAAGGTAGACAATTCAAGGATTGGATTGGTTGTAATTGAGAGAGAGAGAGAACTTTTGAGGGAAAGAGACCTGTACATCTGAGAGGTGTGAGAAGAGAGAGAGATTTCTTCATTGTATTTCCTTTTAGAAGAGTGTTAATACAAGATTGGTTGTTTCTTGTATCTCCTATTCTTTGTTGTTTTTGATTTCTAGTTATTTATTATTTCTGGTTTAATTCCATGTTTAGTTGCTTATACAAAAGTAATCAATTGTGCTGTAAGATCCTAGCATAGACAAAGGTAAGTAATAAAGAATCCATCCTAGATTGTGGGGTCCCAAAATCAAAATAATGTATAGAAGCCTTTAAAAATAATTACAAAACATTGACATGTTCATACTCAAGGCTACCTCTATAGAGATTGATGACACCATTGAAGAAATCAAGATCAAAATTTAGGGCTATAAGGACTTCAAGGAAGAATTAAATTAGAGTGTACCCAAGTTTTACATTGCTAAGGCATTAGAAGACTAGTATGATGATGGAATAGCATTTTTGTATGGGGTAATGTTGGGCCACTTTTCGAGCTAAGTAGTGGATATACACCAACTCAATGATCACCTAAGTGTGAGGCAATCATGGAGGATGATCTTTATTTTATCTTCAAGTGGTTCTAGTTTCATGACTACTAATAAATCTTTTTTGTATCAATCATCATTAGGAATCGAGTGCATAGGATAATGATGTCTCATTTATGAAAAGTGTCTCCTTTTTGAAACAATCAACATTGGGAAGTGGGTGTATGGGAAAATGAATGCACATTAAAGATAATTGTAGTAGAGGTGTCAAGATGGGTACCTCTAGTGCTATCTCAATTATTTGTATGCTCCATTCCCCATGATCCTAGGACACTCCAAAGCCCTATTAAAGAAGGATCAGTTTAGCTTGAGAGGGGAGATGAATTAGAGTAGTGAGGCTCTAATGAATTGATGCTAAATTGTTTCCCTTAGAAGTTAGAAGTAGTTCAGAATGATTTTAACACTCCCCTTTATAACACTCAATTTCACCTATGAACCTATGGGCCTGTAGAAGCTTATGTCGAGCTTATGATCAGTTATATTGACATTATTTGTATTATTGTCTAACATATTTAATGATGAAAGATTTTATGTAATTATTTACCAGATTGAAGTCTTTACGTCTATAGTATGTATATTGATCTCTAATGATATTATAACCTAACTCATTCATGGCGTGCCTGTATCTAGTGATGAACCCTACACCCAATAGATGAAATTCATTAAGTATGGCTAAGACCTTGTGCCCTAAATTGATACCCATGAGTAAGCACAAGTCTATGCATAAGCTCCTTCACTAGATATCTAGTTTCTCCTCAAATGCCTAAATGCCATTGAGCCCATAGAACCAAAAGATTATTCCCATGAATGCACAACCATTATTTCACCATTTGATCCCTTAAAGAATAGAGTTTCACCATGTCACAACTAGCCCAACACAAACCTCAGTGCCTTCTCTACTATTCTTCGAGTGAGAACATAAGGCTTCCACTCTATGTAAAGTGATGCTTGTGCATTCAATTTCTGAATTTTAGGTGACATAGGAATAGTTAGGGCATGCACTCTATTAGAACATGCCTAAATCTAATTTGAAAAACTACGTAAGTGTGTGACTAAGCCCATGACTGAAATGCCTATTTTACTAGAACAAAAATTAAAAACATCAAATGAAAGTTATATTTTTTTTCTTTATCTAATAATACATTTTTTATTTTAATCTTGAGCTCTGATGAAAATTATTGAATGCTTTGGATTACAATTCCATAAGTTGTGAGTGATCCCAAGATTTATTTTTTATGAAATAGGTACACAATTTTAATAAAATGAAAAAATGAAATTTAGAAATATGTACCTTCTAATAATACTAACTCACAAAGGATTTGGTAAATTTTAATTTTTTATAAATATTTAATTAATAAAATTAAATAATACTAATTATTCATTTACATAATAATAATACATTAGTTGTTTTTCAAACCCAAAATATGCTAGCATCTCTACTAATGTAGAATACATAGAGATAACAAAAAATCAAACTTTATTAATACAAACATGTAAAAAAAATTATTACTAACTGCCTACAATTACGAAAAATATGTGCTTCTTAACTTACCTTTTTATTGTAACTCTAGATTATCACGTGTTTGATCTTTTGAGGTAGTATGATTTTTTATTGAAAAAATATGTCAATGGATGTAGGAGCATTCTAAGTGTTAAAATAATACTATATATTTTAAAATGGTCAAGTATAATTTTGTGAATAATGGTATAACATATAACATTATAACATTCAATCATGTAAATTATTTGGAGGATAGCATCTGATACACGTAAGCGAACTATATCAACTTGTTCAGGTAAAACATTGTGATGTGTAGATATATTATCAATTTTTGAAAAAAGACACGAGCACAAAAATAATTTAGGATAAGTGCACACCAAATAAAGGCATTGGGAGCACACATATGTAGACAAACTGGGAATAGTAGGAAACACTCATACCAAGGTTCACACAAACACATGAGTGTAGATCACAATTCTTGTGAAGTAAACTAGGATTGACTAATGCCACATAAACATACAACATAGGCTACATAGAATCTAGTTTAGTTGTGCAAAGTAAATATGAATGATAAAGGCAATAGATGATAATTAATGCATTATCCATTGTAATAGGAAGTTGGGATTCAAGAAATGCAATCTTATATGAACCTATGACTCTATAATATGCAATTCAAAAGGAGAAAAACATTCCATTAATTGAATATGGTAGTATATTCATGGAAAAAGGACCTCAATCAATAAATCCATGAATGATGATATGCACATTCCTTATTCCACGTAAGCACCTAGGTAAGCATATAAAAGGAGGATTTAGAATTTACTTGATAGTAATAGAAAGATTATAAATTCTAAGTGCAAACTTTAAAAGTTTGTATATAGTGATAATATGATGATGAGAGAGAAAAAGATCATAAGTCTTGTAGCCTTGAGCATTATATGTAAGCTTTGAATGCAATAAATATTATAAATTATTCCCATAACAACTTCAATAATTATGTTATTTTCCTAATGAAAAGATATTTTGTTTTCATTTAATACATGTATGTTGTTTCAAAATGGAGTAAACTATGGATTTATAAATAAAAAATTTGGTGTATGTAATGCATTAATTAGGACCATTGATTGTGACTGCACTAGTTGGTATCATATTAGCTTAAGCCTATTAAGAGATTGGTCGGCAAAAGGATTTATCAAAGTGCTAAACCTGAGGTAGCTAAGAAGTTATTTTCAACTAAGATATGACAAGTAGAGATAAAGTGGGTAAAGTAAGGATAATAATATACAAAGTGAGTATTCCACCCAAAAGAGAAGTTAGTAGAGGTGAAGCAGCAATATGCATGGTTAAAAGACTTGATGAAGTATTGGATGCGATGTGTTTCATGTAGAGTTGTTTAGATGTCACTAAAGACTATAGATGAAAAGGATTCATTTAAAGGGGTAACCAAATTATTGTGAAAGATGAAGGAAAATGTGCATGAGGATTTGGAAATGATGATGATAATGACAAGAGAATGGGTGTAGGAAAAAAATGATCTCTTTATAGGTATATAAAGAATTGGACAAAGTATGAAGGTTAATGTTTATTGATTTTTATTAAATTTGAACATATAAGAATTTATGGATAGGATCACTGAGATAGAGAAATACTTTGAGTTTGATTATCTTAGCGATCCACATCATGTAAAGATGGTGCATACAAATTTAAGGGTCACACATTGCTATGGTGTAAGGAAGTTCAAAATGAATTACATGCATGAAAGCCAAGGAGAAGATTTCTTGATGGGATGAGATGGTCACAAAGATAAAGGGTAATGTTTTACCTAAACATTATAAGATGGACATGTTTAATATATTTCATAAATTAAGGTAAATAGATCTGTGTGGTAAGGAGTACATAGAATTTTTTTATAAAATATATGTTAAAATGGATCATAGTTAAGTTAACCAGGAGAAGGTCATGATGTAATTAAATGTATTGAAATTATAAGTTTATTAAGAACTAAATTAGACATTGATGCAAACCATGGAGGTTTTTCACCTATTTGTGCTAAAAGGAAAGCAGAACTTCTGAAGAAGATAAAAAAATAATGCTTGAGGAAATGGGAGAATTATGCAAGGAGGATTAGGTGACAAAGGAAAGAAACTAAAAAAATAAGGTAAGAGTAATGTATTTTGTAACACACCCACATTTAAACAAGGAGAGAAAAGAGTTGAGAAATGTAATACATGATTAAGTAGATCCTACCTATCAAGTGGATGATAAATATTCAATTGAGGAAAGGGGTGAGTATTTCCTTAGACATGTTATCAACTTTTATCATGAAGACATCTAGTATATAAATTTTCATAGGTGTAAGGGGAAATTAACAAGAGGTCTAAAGCTGATCATCATGTCACACATAAATGAATATTCTATTGGTTCAATATATCACTATGAAGAGTTATAGTGTAGATAAAAAATCAGAATGAAACACAAAGTGTTAAATCTATTGAAGGATGATAGGGGATAATGCAAAGGAAAAGTATTTTCAGACTGGTGTGAATGTCATGAGGTAAGTGATGGAAGGTGATCATGGATATCAATAGTACACATAATTTTCTATCATGCAGTATGGTGTGAAATTTGAGTTTGAATAATGTGGTACATCCAAACTCATACATTGTGTTGTGGTTGATGAAGGGTCATACTATTCTATTAAATGAACAATACTTTGTGATTTTCAATATATGTGCATACAAAGATGAGTTATGGTGAAATATGATACCAATGGATGTATCAAACATTATATTAGTTATGCCTTTAGAATATAATTGAAAATCCATGTATGACGTAAAATAAAATACATATATATTCCACAAGGGAGACAAGAAGATCACCCATACTACATTGAAATCTAAGGAAGAGGAGTTAAATATAAGTGTTTGTGTAAAATTGTTGATGATATTCGATAAGGAGTTTTATAATATCATAGAAAATAATACTTATTTTATGTCATCATGTCCCCATTTCAGCCTAATCATGGACATGACCTTTAAAGATATGGATAGTAAAATAGTGACGTGAAAGATATGGATAGTAAAAGTTTTGAGAAATCCTCTCCAACCCATGAAATGAAGGAGTAACCTTCCATTTGAATGGATTTTATGGATATTTATGAGGAATATATGACATCCCCACCATCTTTTAAGAAGGATATGGATCTCAAGGATTTCATATCATGAAAAAGAGGTAGCGTAAGTACTTGAGTTAGATGGGAGATATGTGATGCTTTGAGGAAGATAATTTTTCCCACATTCGATGGTTGTAAAAACATTTAAATTAGGAAATGGATTGATAAGTTTGGTACATACTTGGAAATTTATCTCATGGAGGTAGATGAGGCCCTAAGATTCATCATAGTGCATTCAGAATGGGCTACCCATGATTGGTGGCACCAGGGGTTGATAACCCAAGACAAACACCTCATAGATAACTATGAGGAGTTGAACAAGAGGATTATTTAGAGGTTTGATCAAGATGGTTTAGAAACTTACTTAGAGGAAAAATCCATCACTTTGGGGTATCCATGTATTTACAATTCTGAGTTACAAAAATTAGAACTTTTAATGAAACAAGATGAAGGTTTCCAACAAGTTGATGAACAATAAAAAGAGATGCAAGTGTAAAAAAAAAGGGATGGTTTAACTAAGAGAGATAATTCTTGATTACACCAAAGAATAGAAATCAAGTTAGGAAGCCACTTTTAAAAAATAAAAAATCATGCATGAAGAAGGAAAATATGTAGGGAGAAAACCTCATGAGGATTCGAATGAAGGAATAAGAAAACATGAGAATTTTTATTTGAAGAAGGAAGGTGCACAACTCATGAAAATATCCTCCATGGTAAGGAAAGATGGGAAAAATACTCCAAGTGAAGAGGAAGAAAAATATTCCCTTATATCAAGGACCTAAGGGAGGTGTGATGAGTGGCTAAAGAGGGCAAGGGAGGTGAAATTGATAGCCTTTCAAGCTAGATGGAACACAAGGGAGTTTAAACTGGAAGGTGACTTATTAAAACTTCACTACGATAGTCTTAAAAATAAATTAAAAAATATTTTTCATATTTTTTGGGATTAAGTGATAAATAATGTCAAAATTCCAAGAGTCAATGTTCATTTTTTAGTGTATTGTACTTTTCATAATAACATATAAAGGTAAGAAATTTGATTATTTTCATAAAAATAATTTGTTCCATCACCCTCATACTATGCTCCTACAAAATTTTAGTCATCATAAAGATCATTCCAAGAATAAAGACAATACGAAGGTCACTAAATGGAGTAATGAATTTATCCAAGAGAGTCTAAGCATGGGGAATCGTAAATTCCTAATATGGATGTCAAATCCATGTGAGACTTATAATCTTGGTATTGTTGTCATATCACTTATAAATTCTTTGACACTCATTTATAGAGGTTAATAAGGCCATGGGATCAATAACAGAGACAATAAATAGAATATCATGAAAACCACTACAAATATTTGTAAGCATAACAATTTACTTATTGAATTTCATATGCTACATAGAGTTGTTTTGACTAGAGGAAGAATACAAGTCAAGGATGTACAACCGAGGGTAAAGGTTGAGGTATTTATTATTGTTAGGGATTTATATATTGTCTCATAGTGTGAAAATTTTTCAAGGTACATATCACTATTTTGGAGGGGAAAGAGCAATATATGGTTGTTACGAGCATCATATATCCCACTAACATTATGTATTATCTGGGTTTACCAAAGGTTCAACTTGGGTAATCAAATAAGTGATCCTAAATTACTTAAATGATAAGATACCCCCATATGTGACATCAAGATAGATAGAAGGAATGTTCCATGAGAGGATTTTGGTAGGAACCTAAAGAAAGACTGTGTTTTATGAGTTGGAGTAGCCACCTCTTCTTATTGAATCTTTTTTTACACTTGGGTTAGAGAGAGTGTCAAAGGTATAGAAATGTTATCATTAAAAATAGGTCAACCAAATGACCAAGGGATATAAATAAAAGTTTGTAAAAAGAAACAATTAATTTATTACCTTATGATCTTAATTAATTCTAGAAATAAGGAAACCAAGCGAAAGGATGAAGTGATTAATTTTTAGATTGTAAAGGAAAGAGTAAATTATGAATTTTTAATAAGAAATAGGCCTTTATTTTACTTAGATAGTTCTTAAATTTTCATGATAATTATAAGCATGGAACACTAATAAAATTGTGTAAAAAATTTCATTTTACAGCACCTAATAAGTTTTAGAAATACAAAGGAGAGTGCATCCTTTGTTTGTGATAGGAAGTTGAAGTATGCAAAAGAGGAACAACCCTTCCAAGAGCCTATAATATAAGGGACAATTTAGAATGTGAATATAAGAGTGATATAAGGGTTGAGAATAATCTTCAATCTATGATAAAAGGATGAATTGAATGGGGCAACACTGTAGAAGAATAAAATCTTCAAATTTTATGCACTTGTGGTGCATATTGGAGGCCTAATTTAAGTTGGAAACATGACCAATTTGTCTACAAAAAAGGTATGTGTCTAATCTTATTTCAAGTTGTTCTATTGATTTTAATTAATGATCCATGCCTTTAGTTTGATGTAGAAGTGTCAAGGCATGTTAAGGCCCTAAAGATCATTAGGTTTAATTCTAAAGGATCCTACATTCCAAGGTACACGTGCAAGGGAGAAATACTATAAGGGGTAGCTTTAGTGCATTTTACCATCATGTTTGTTATGAAAATTCCATGTCTTATAAGGAGATTCATAGTTTCACATTGACTCCTCTTGAAATTGTAAATATGATGGGTTAAACAAGGATAAAGTTAGTAGTGAAACTTTTGACTTTTTGGTGAACTTGCATTATTGTAACGTACAAAAAAAACCATCAAAACATAAGGTACAAGTTTATTTTTGAAGTTATTCCCTCTAAGGTAAGGGAAAATGTGAGATTGAGGTCAAAATTTTGGACTATAAAATAATTAAAGAATTTTCCACCCCACGGGAGGAATGAAGTGGTGAGTTTGAAATATTTTGGATGTTTTGGGAAGATTGATTCAAGGATGCTACTTTCTAAGGGTGAGTTATGGAGATATGAATTCATATTTTGGAGTGATAAGAGGTATGAAGTTTGCATGCAAAATCAACTACTCAAGAGGGAAGTGGTGGGTTGTACCTTTATTTTGGAGTATATGGACATGTATTAGTGGTGTTTTTGTGAAGGTGGGATCTAGATCATAGTGAGGATACTTCCGTCTCCTGTAGTAGGAAACTTTTTGAGTTTTGAGGCAATTTTTGGGTGTGTGGGTAACATGGACATCACTTTTATGCTCTCAATGGCATCCACACAAATGTTTCCATCAACCTCACACATGGATGGAATTATCAAGGATGAAAACATGTAAAGGAAGTGGGTAATTATTGTTTTGATTAACATGTTTGTGTCTTGTGCATGTGTTGATATATAGGAAACCAAGACAATTTTTTTGAATAATACCTTTCTAGAATAAACAATTACAACCACTATAATAATGCCCTTTCTTAAGATTTCCAATTTCTTATCATATTTTTTGTATGTTCAGAGTACCATGCCTCAATGGGAAGGGAAATGAAAAATAAGAGCTATTCTTTTACCATTTCCAAATTACAAAAAAAATGTAAAACTTTCAAGGACAACATTAAAGGGATTCATAAAGAGGTCTTCCTTCCATGGAATGAAGAGAGAATTTAGATTTGTATAAGAATAAGTGTTGGGATAGCTCTGTAGATATTTCTATTTGTTGAGGACAAGCAATTTTGGGTGAGGAATATTGTCATGTCCTCCTTTTTGTCGTAAGCATAAACATGAACATTAGCATAGTTATTTTAATGCTTTCCCTAGGCTAAGGGAAGAAACATAAAAATGTAAGTTACGTTGGTTCTAATTTTAAGCTATAAAATTTACCTTTATATATATATTTTGTATTATAACTTAAAAGGTATCTTGTGAGAAAGGGTTAGCTTAACCCTTAATGAAGAAAAGGAAAAACATATATTAAAAATCACTTTAACTCTCCTTCTATGTGGAACTCCCATTTTTAGGAAGGACTTGTGGGAAGATATAGTATAAAAGGTCATATGATGATATTTTGAAAGGTTACCAAGAATTTATGATATTTAATTTTCAGGTGGACACATGAAAAGCTTGTCTTATTCTCTTTGAAGATGGAAACATTCAAAGTGTTAGAATTAAGGGCAAAATCCCTTACATTTAGTATTAAGAAACTTCATGAGGTTTTAGTGAGCATGAATAAATTTCCTAAGGTGCTTTTAACACCATATTTCATTTTTATATGGGGAGAATTCCCTATAAGG
>JARHVA010006743.1:217500-262500 GCA_037957365.1 Torreya grandis | reverse complement strand
ACATAAATTATTCTAAGGATAAATATTGAAAAACATAAGGAGAAGAAATCAATGTGTAGAGGGTGAACATTTTAGTGTTAAAATGTATGTATCCATACACAAAAATACACAAAAGTGCATAAAGAGCTCAGAGTAAGCACATGATAAATGAATGCATTAGAGGGACATGCAAGGAACCAAATTGGGTTCAACATGAAATAATAAGGATATGGTCACATGAACAAATAGCCACACAAAATAATTCCTATAAAGTCAACTAGGTTTTCTCAAATCCATGTAAACATAAAAATAACCCTACATAGACTATAACTTAGTTCCATAAAGTATGAATTAGTGATAAGGGCAGGAGATAAACTTTAAAGAGTGATTCATCCAAACATATAGTTTTTATTCACATTGGAAAATCTTATAGGATCCTAAAATTATATATTATGATATTCAAATTAAGAATAATGGAACAATAACTAAATATTTTAGTAATAACATGGAAGAAGGATCTTGAGCCATAAATTCTAGAGTGTAGGTCTTTATTGATATTTTTCCATGTAAGCACCTCAGTAAGCATATAAAATGAGGCCTTGGAATTAATTAGAGGAAAAATATGAAAATTTGTTGATAGTGAGGTTAGGTTTAAGGGAGAGAAAGTAGAAGGATTATAGAATTAAAAATTGTATATAATCCATGAACCCAAAAAATACTGTATCTTTTACATGAGATAACTTGTATAATCATGTTGTTTTCTTAAGACAAAGAATAGTTTTTGTGAAATGCATGTAAGACGCGTATAACAGGAGTAAGGAGTGAGAGTATCACTCTATTATGAGGTGTAATGAATCCTTTTATTGGGACCCTTGGCCATGATTTCACCATCAGTGGTTTAATTTATGGTTTCCATGTACACGCTATAGGTTTGTAATGTGTAATTATTAATTGTGTATTATAAACTCTTGCATATAATGTTCAATCTATAACAATATTATGAGAGAATGGAAATTTTAAGCATTATAAATGAGATAAAACTCTTTATGATTCGAAAGTCATGGATGATTTAACATGGATGATGAAAAGGTAATGATTCAATGTTCCTTATCCCTTTGATTTATTTGAAGATACTAGATTAATGACATCCCTTCTTTACCAACTCAGATGAAAACTACATGGATAATGATAATTCAACCTTAAGTGGGATGACTTTGGGTGGCCATTTTGAAGTCTATGTGGGACAATAAAGGCTAAGGTTTGTTATTAAAATAGAGTACATCAACCACATTTTAAATTAAAACTTATAGATGAAGTAGAAAAATAATATGTGATCAACATTCTATATAGATCATTATATCTCACATGAACTTTCCATAAATGTTTCTTCTTGATTATACATTGCATTAAATTTAGTAGTGAAGGTCTCATTTGAGTAGAAAATGAGTGCAATTATCTTTTTTTTGTATGTGATACATTGTTGATTCCATAAAAATGAGTGCAATTATCTTTTTTTTGTATGTGATACATTGTTGATTCCATAACTTATTGTTTGTGTCTAACTTGGATGAAACAAGTGTAGTTTTCCATGCAAAATTACATCTCTATGGTAGGATTAGTTTGATAAGTCATCAATTGTTCTAGCAACACCTTTTTGGAAATAATTTTTAAGACTTGACATAAAACTTAATGAGATACAAAGACCCTTAGTCAAGCTCTAAAGATTTATAGCTCTGAAGATGTTCCATCAATGCTCCAAAGATCCACCTAGGTAGCTCCTAAGATGCTCTGAAGGATTATTCTATTATGCTCCAAAGATGCCTATCCATACTCTAAAGATGCCTAGGTGTACTATGTATATTAATATAGCAACTTCAAAAATATATTCTATACATATATAGATTTTCCCTCTTTAGATATCTTCTTTTAGACATTACTATTCATAATTATAATAAAAAATGATATGGATATAAGTGTATTTATATTTTGTAAATCTAAAGATAGTGTCTTCATGTATATGTTAGTTATACTCAGTATATTTTTAGTTGAATTAGTTTCAATGACTCCTATAATCATAGGATCTGTTTTCTATATCTTCTATTGAGAATACGTAGATCTTGTTGTTTAGATCCTCAAATTTTGTATTATGAGAATAGTCATTTAGATATTCTTTAAGTACATGTATCCTTCTCATTCCAAAAATATAGTAAGAACATATAATAGAGAGAAAAAATATTCAAGTATTTATTTGCATCAAAATCCATAGAATCTATAAATGATTCTTTTGATAGCAAATTATTAATAAAGTACAACATTCTATCCCACTACTAAGTCAAAGTTGATCCTATTATGAAGGAGTGAGGGCCTACTTCTCTTTGAAGATTATGAAAATTGGTATTTCTAATTTATAACTTAAAAGTGTATTTATTTTGATACAAGTATATTTCATTTCAATGCAAAGTGTGGTTTCACTTTTAATGCAAAGTGTGTCTATTTTAATGAAGTGTGCTTTTATAAAATGAAAATTTTGTTTCAATACAATGCAAGTGAGTATCCTTTATGAAAATTGTGTATTTAAATTCTCATAAGAGTAAATTTAATAGGAAAGTTTGTTGACTCATCCCCATATTCAGAATCTATAAGGGAGTTGTCTAGGTGACAATAGGCAATCAACATTCTCACATTCTAAAATACAATAATGTCCTACCAAGTCAGGCAAGTTGTGTGAGGAAACTATAATGTATTACACTAGATTTTTAATTTTTAGATGTTAATGTTGTGAACCAAAGAACACTTTAAAGAATAAATGCCATAGGGGATATTTAGTTAGCATAACTTTCTAGATTTACTTTTCTTGTAATATAGTATTAATTTTTTTTTTTGCTTCCCTTAGGATTTAGAATCAATAGTAGAGTAAACACCCCTAAAAAATGAACTGTTAACTAAAATAGCAAATATATCATTGCATATATCCTTGGACACAAGACTTAGTAAAAAATTACACCAATCTATTGATTGGTTAAATGCAAGGTATAACGACAACCTATCACTTTTGGCACCAATGTTGGGGACTTATTAATCAATAATTGTTGGTAAGATTCTATATTAGATTGATACATGGAAATTCAAAATCATTCATATACCCAAAAAATAGAAAAACAATCAATTACTCCTTAGATTTATGAACCTCCAAAGATATTCTCAAGGATGGTTTATCTCTAAAGACTCCCAAATAGAATAAGAAGAGAGGATTTTATCCTTGTTGGAAAGATCAAGAAGTGAAATAAGGGCAATTGAAGGATGTATAACAAAAAAAATCTAATTCCTCTATTGAACAAGGTTCATCATCATAAATAGATCCTACAAGAAAAAATCTATTTAGGTTATTTTCTTCCATAGGAAGAATTTATGTTGAGAATCCCCTTTCTGTAATAGTCTGATTTGATCCACAAGCTCTATAAGAAGAAGATATAATTACCAACAAAGAATATCCTCCTAAGTTAGTGGAAAATAGGTTGAGAAACAAATAGTATAACTTGGATCAGATTGATAACCAAATTTGGGAATAAAATATGGGATATGAATATACACATGTAGAAAACCCTGATAGACAACCTTAACAAGATAATGTTTTTTCCTATACAATCAACTTGAGCCCTGATGATAGAAACTTCATGAAAAATATCTTGCCATCTATTTTACGTACCTTTAGAGGTAAATCCTCAGAGGATCTAGATCATTTCCTCTTTGAATTTTAGTTTCTCTACCAAACATATGACTATGTCATTGATAATCAAAAGTTAAAGTTATTCCCATCTACACTTAAGGATGTAACAATGAAATGATTCATGGGCCTTTAGGGTAATTACATAAGTACTTGGGAAGAAATGAAAACTTTATTTGTTGATCAATATCAGGATTATTATAGAATCAATGAATAAAAGGAAGATTTTTCCAAGAAAAAACTAAATGAAAATGAAACCTTATAAGATTACCTTTATAGATTTATATTTTCCCACAAATGGAGTGGTTACCAACTCATACAAGAGGTCATCAAGTTAGTCTTTTTTAAAGGCCTATATGATGATGCACATGATTCTTTGAACCTAATGGGAAAGGGTGAAATCAATAAGTTAACCATTCATCATATTTTGACATTATGTAGTAACTATTCTAGGACAAGACCTAATATAAGGAAATCATGGTTAGGAAAATCATCTGAATTTGGTCAATTAATGGAATTTTTTTCTCTTTTTAAAACAAATATTCTAGTACAATTAACAATCACATTATATGGTATCAAATCAAAGGCCAATGTCATCAATCATAGATATTTTTCAATGTATTTTCCTAGGTGTAGGATTAAACATGCAGTAAAATATTTTCCTTTAGATAAAATAGAGCTATGTGGTATTTGTTACCTATACCATAACACCAAAAATTACAATCATCTCCTTACTATGAAAAACTAGGTAAAACAAGTAGTACACATGGTTAAAGAATTGAACTGTATCTAAAGATAAGGAAACCAATACTCCTAACCTTAATATCAGTTTGGTCCAAGATTTTCCCCCAATCTATGGATGACACCATGGGCTAGACATGTCACATCACAAATGTGGGGACCACCACCATAACTATAACCATAACTATAACCATAGGGTACTCAAGAATAGATTTCATAAATGTTGGGGATGTGTCTAAATCCTTCACAATCTTGGGTATAACAACAAAACAAACAATCACATTGGATACATCAGTCACCACCTCAATGGCTAAATCAAGAATGGTTTCATAATCAAATGGAGATAAGGTTTTCTATATAGCCAGCTTTCATGACTTATTAACCTCAACCACCACCAATAAAGTAGCAGGTTAAACAACCACAATTACCTACCCAACTAGTGGCAAATCCTAAGAATAGGAAAAATACTCATGTTTATGGAGCCAACTAAGAAAATAGTGTTTCAATTGAGTGTAATAATGTTTAGCTCAAGTCAAGAAAATTACTAAGAGATTCACCAATTACCATAACTAAAACTCCCAATGATGAAAACATTCTTATGTTAACTTTAGTCCAATAACCAAATGAAAAAAGGTATAAGCCACCACAAGTCCAATCGCACCAACCATAATTTAAGATCCCCCTATTGTTCCATTTCCTAAGAAAGTTAAGGAATAACAACCTAAGGAAGGTTTTCAATTGATGCAAGGATTAAGAGAGATGAAGATATAAATTCCTTTTTTAGCAGTCATTAAGGATATTCCTAGATTGAATGAAATAATTAAAGGATTATTCATCAAATCACAAGGTAGAAATAAATATTATCCTAAAAAAATTTAGTTAACTAGTAAAATTATTGATTTACTAGAAGGAAACATACTTGTTCCCAAATATGAAGACCCTGGTAGTTTCGTGATGACTATGACAATTGGGAACAAATCCATACCAAATGTGCTCATAGATTTAGGTGCTGTCATCAACATAACGATTGTCAAAATAGTATAATATTTATCCCTTTCAGGAATTAAGACTATCACTACAATTTTACAAATGGTAGATAAATCCACTACAATGCTTGAAAGAACCATAAAAATGTCCTAGTCACCATAGAATCCTAAGGATACCCTATATATTTCATGATCCTTCAACCTAAACCTATGAATATAGGGTATCTAATTATTCTAGGAAGGCCTCAGTGAGCTATGGTCACAACATGAATTGATTGTATGTATGGTAATAAGACCGTTTCTAATGGAATACAGACAAAACAAATCTCCATTTATCTACCTACTATAACTTTAATGGATCTTTATAAACAAATATTGGTGGATCAACCTAGACAAAACTATAATAGTGTGTCTTCTTTAGCCATGATTACTATAAAATGACATATCTAATAATTTGAGGAACAAATAATAGAAGATTTGTATCAAAAAAGCCTAGCTCTAAATATTGATAGCTTAGCTCTAAAAACTAATAGATCAGTTTATAAAATGAACAATTATGAATGGGAAGAATATATCTTCACTAATAATAATAAAGACAATGTCATAAGTTATACAAACATGTTATTTGGTTTGCAATATATCCAAAAAGCCATAATTAACTAGGCTCAAGAGGGGCATAATTCATTTTTAAATACTTTTCGCTCTCCACTGACCAATCTATTCTCCAAAAGTGAAACATTTTACAAGGATGTGGATAAATTTCACATGATAATACCACATACATGTTAATTTAATGTTTTGATGAGTGAATATAAGCAAGTAAATTTCATCATTTTAGGTACTAGATAAATTATGATCCATTTCAGTAAACTGTTGAATATCAAAAGATGGTTAACTAACTAGCAAGAAATTAAAGTGTTTGATGTATTAGTACAACAAACAAAATCCTTCACTTAGGATTATAGTGACATGAAAGGAATACATCCCATTATATTTTCCCATCCAATTTACACTGAAGTTGTTAGACTTTCTAGATAAACATAATGAAGAATTAACCTAACCTTGAAAAAAATTATAAAGATAGAGAAAAAAAACTATTACAAGATGGTTTCATTTACCCCATATCTGACAGTCAATGGGTTTCACCTCTATTCATTGTACCTAATATTAATTAAAAAAAGGAGTCTACGTAGCTTATAGATAATTGAATAAGGCCATTATGAGAGATTACTTTCATTTGCCTTTTATTGGTAATGTTTTAAATAGCTTGGTAGGAAAGTAGTAATTTTATTTCTTAGATGGGTTCAATGGATACAATCAAATCAAAATAGCCCCTAAATATCAAAATAAACTACATTTACCTACCCTTGGAGAACATTTTCTTATGCAGTCCTTCCTTTTAGATTATTCAATGCACCTTCTACCTTTCAAAGCGCAATGTTAGATATATATTTTGATCTTATAAATTATTGTATGAAAGTATACATTTGATGAATCCTTATGCAATTTAGATAAATTACTCACCAGATGTGAAGAACACAAAGTATCTTTGAGTCATGAGAAGTGTGTAATAATGGTTGATGAAGGAATAATATTAGGACATCATATCTCTTCTCAAGGAATAAAAGTGGATCCCAAGAAGATTGAGGTAATTTTTATTCTCCCTATTCCTGAGACAAAAATAAATGTCAAAAGTTTTCTCAGTCAAATAGGATATTATAGAAGATTTATTAAAGACTTTAGAAAAATAGTTAGACCTATGTTTTATTTGATAACAAAAGATAATGAATTGGTATGGAATGATAAGTGTCAGTAAGCTTTTCAAACATTAAAACAAAAACTTATGACTACTCTAGTTTTGAAAGGACCTAATTGGGAAAAACCTTTTGATATTTATACTAATTCTTCCAATAATGCACTAGGGGAAGTTTCTAGACAAAGAGATGAGGAAGGAAAATGTATGTCATTTATTAGTAGCTAGAATCTTACTCCCATTGAGAAAAAACTACACTACCACTGAAAAAGAACATCTTGCTATTATTTATGCCATAAACAAGTTTAGGCATTACATTACTAGTTATCAAGTATTTATTTATATAGATCATTCATCTATTAATTAATTAATGAAAAAATGAGTAGTAGGTGGAAGAATTATTAGATGGATACTATTGCTACAATAATTTGACATTACCATTATAGACAAAGCTAGAAAATATAGTGTTGTTGCTAAAGTTTTGTCTATATTAATCACTATAGATGAAGATCAACATGTGAAGGATTTTTTCTAGACGAATATCTATTTTATATATCTATATACTTCCCATGGTTTGCATACATGGAAAATTCATTAGCAACATGGAAGTTTCCTCACTCATTTACTTCTAAAGAAATAAAAAGTTAGATTGGAAATATTTTCCATTTTAAATGATTTAAATACATGTATTTAAAATTGAAGCTAATCATGTGTTCCATAAGTGTGTCATAAAAGATGAATTATTTGACATCATAGGAGCATACCATAGTGAACTAGGAGGAGGACATTATTAAGCAAAAATGACTATTGATAAGTTTCCTGGTCTAGGTTATTATTGACCATCTCTTTATAAGACTGTAAAAAGGTTTGTATGGCAATGTGATCCTTACCAAAGGATAGGTAAGCTTACCATATCTTTAGAAATGTCTCTCCATGCTCAAATAGTTTTAAAACCATTTGAGAAATGTGGTTTGGATTTTGTTTGACCAATTAACCCACTATCTCAAGTAAAATCATTTTTATTAGTATGTACTAATTATGTTACTAAGTGGGATGAAGTGTAGGCACTCACCTTTGCTAGGGAGGAAATGGTTGTTCATTTCCTATATTATAGGATTATATTGAGATTTGGAGCTCTTAGATCTATTTTTTTTTATGAAGGGCCTCAATTCATGTCTAACATGATCAATTATTTTACATAACTTTACCTAATCAATCATATAAAATACTCACAATATAACCCATAAGCTATTTGGCAAGTGGAGGTCACCAACAAAGAGCTTGAATACATTCTGACCAAAATAGTGAACAATATAAGTAAAGATTAGGCAGACAGAGTACCTAAAGCAATTTCAGCATAAAGTACAACATGGAATACTAGCACATGATTATCTCCATATGAACTCTTATTTGAAATTAAACCTTTGCTTCCAATAGAGTATGAACTATAGACACTAAATACAACAACTAATATGGGAGTTAATATTGATAAGGCATAGATAGAAAGAATCATGCAAATAAATGGTTTGGATGAATAAAGAATAGATGCACTCACTCAAACCATCATGATCTAGAGGTAGTAAAAATAGTGGCATGATACTCATATCAGAGAAAAATAGTTTCAAAACGGTGAATGAGAACATCTATTTGATTTCAAATTCTATAATTTGAAAGGTAAGATTAGGACAAGATGGTTGAGGCCATACTTGATCAAAACTATTCACAATAATGGTTATATCTAACTTCATCCAATTGATAGTGACCAAAGGACAATTATGGTCAATGGTCACATACTTAAAGTGTATATAAGACCTCAAAATATTGAAGAATTTATTAAACATAGTCAAGACCAATTTGAATTTATGAAAGAACTTGGTTCTCCCACTAAGGATAAATGATCTTTATAGTAGACATAAAATAAGGGGTAGTGCCGAAAACCAACAAATGGTTGTTTTCCTCCATTCAAAAATTCAAAATAGAACAAATAAATATAAAAACAAAATAGAAATAAATAAAAATTATATATAAAAATTAAAAGTGGAAAAAGAAGTATAAAATAAAAATATCAAATAAAATTAAAAACTATTCAAAGCTGAAAACTAAAAATAACACTTTTTAGGTGAAACTTTTACAATAAACAAGAACTATTGTCTTGTCAACTAACTTATCTTCTCAAAACTATTTATCCTTGTAGGACACTTGAAAACTTGGAAACATAAGCATGGATCCTTATAGTAGAAGTATAGTTTTACTTCCTTCCCAAAAGGTTAGACATTTTTTTGTTGTATATTATACATGTATGACCATTCGATGGTCAACAATCCCAAATATGGATAAATTGATTTAACGTCACATGCTTGTAACTGAAGTTAGTACTATTTCAAGACTTGATATGGGGTCATTTCAAAGAACTTTTGAAAATACAAGTCCTCAATCATAAATCATTACAAATCTCATTTTAAGTACTGTTAAGTACAATATCTCACACCACATAATTGATGTTGAACACAAAAGTACTCCATCATTAAAACATTGTATGATTTTAAGTTTTTAACCATCATATCTACTATAATTACACATGTGCCACCCTTTTTATCATTTAATTTATATTTGTTGTCATAACCTATCCAAATTTCCCTTGCACTACTCAGTACTCTATGAAATTTTGGACTCTATTTTTCATTATGCAAGGATGTTTTTGAGAATATTGTAGATAATTATGAAGATGGGGGGTAAAAATAATAAGATTGAACTAGAGTTATTAGAACTTCTATTATAAAAAGTATTTTCTAGGTTTGTTTTTGACATAGCAGGATGGCTCAATTTACTGAAGACATTCAGGGGTTTTCAAGAGAACATTGTTCAAGAATTTTTAGAAAATATTGATTAAGATAATTCTATAGTCTGAGGTGAACATATTCTTATTTATTCTTTAATATCAATGAACTTTCAAATATTATTGAAAAAGGCAAAATTGTTACTATGAAATTGAGTTTTGTTGATTTGATTCAAATGTTTATTGATGGCAATGAACCCCATCTTAAGTTGGCCAAAAATCTATATGGTATGACCATAGGAATTATTCAGGATAGTCTTCCACCTGTATGTTATAATGTAGAGTATTGGATCATGAAATATGTCACTTGTGATGGATAGTTCACCATGGTTGGTGATGACTCTTTTCAGCTTCTTATTGATTTGAAGAAAGGAGATACCAAACTTGAGTTCCATGTAAACTTAATTTATTTTACTCACTATGTTATCCATTATATATCTCATAAATTTTAAAGGGGCACTAGGTCAATTAAACATCATAGTTTATATCATATCATCTATCAACACCATTTCTTGAAGAAACCAAAGGGTGAGAAAGTTTGGTCTTCATTTCTTCAAAATTCACTCAAATTCCTAGTAAGAAATCTAACATCTTGATTCTCCTTTTGTGACATCAAGAACAAAAGAAGGTCCATCTTCCACACTTGTAGCTCCAAAGATGTTGCGATGGAGGATGAAAATGAAAATAAGGGTTTCATCATAAAACCCTAATCTATTTATCAGACCCTAGTGAAGTCATCTATTATTACTCTAGGAGGACTAAGAAAGCAAGGTAAAACTAAGTAAAATTTTAGGAGTTTAAGATCTCTGATAGATTTTATAGTTATTGAACATGTAGTTGAAGAAACACAAACCCTTGCATAAGATATTGCTCCTGAAGAAGAAGGACCCTTACCTTCAATAGTTGACAAGGGTAAATCTTCACTCATGTAATAAGCTTCATCTTCTCCTTAGAATGTTCATAAAGACAAAGATTTTTAACATGATTTGACTTTGTCATGACATGAAGAAACTATTTAGTGAAACAAGTAGAGATATATTTTATTAGATTGACTTTGTAAGGTAAGGACCAAACCTTTTATAGTTTATAAAGGTGATATGAAGATTATATTGCCTAGGTTTAAGTATAAGAAGTGATTATAATAGTAATTAATGTTGAACAAATTAGAATTTGTGATCAATTCTTCTCACAATCTCATGTACCTAGTACTTTTCACAATTCCCTTGCAAGTAAAGATGATTAGATTAATAATCTACAGAACTCTATTATTCAGATTGATAATCGACAATAATCTATTACTAGTAAGTATGCATTATTTAGTCAATATAATACTCACATATAGGAGCTGTTAAATCATAATGCTGAGTTGTATGCTATCATGCAAGCTATGTAGTGGGAAACAAGGGAGATAGTTATATAGACTAAAGGATCCACAAGTTATATTCCTTATTTTCATTTACCCCTTCATGAAATTAGTTTAGTTTGGAAAAAGGTTCAAAAAAAGATTCATAAGTTGGAAGTAGAGAATGTCAAAATAAAAAAAGAGTCTCATTAATAATTGTAATAGGCTCAAACTTCTATTCAGACTGTTTGTGAAATTACTAAGAAATTATTATCTTGCAGAAAACCTTCTTCTATGTTTGTTTTATTTCTTCATGAATAGTTTTATAAGTGGCAAATGTAATTTATGTATCTTGGTTTTCCCCATATAATTGAATATGAATATATGTTCATGGATGGGTTTCTTAAAAGCACTATAGAAATATGATCAAATTCATGAGTTTTATCTTTGTAACATGTTATTGGGACACTAATCTAGTGTTTTGGTGAGATTATTTGTTGTAAAAACACTATTAAATGATTTCGTTTCCACCATGTGAAATCAAAATACTTGGGATCAAGAACATAATCAATTCTTAATAATAAAGAATACTACAAACTTATGTATAATACCCTATTTTTTTGAAGCCCACAAACTCCTTGTTGCCTTCCATCCTTTGTATCACATCTACATGAAAAATAAGTATCATGAATTGTTAAGAGAAAATATATGATTATTTTGAGCCTTTGTCATCAAAAATTCTTCTAGATCTGTTACTACAAGTATGGATAGATGGGAGACATTGACTATTTCTTTGACATGCAAGGAAGTCATCATTCCCACTACCATTAGTTGGAGTCTTTAGAGAGCTAGGGAACTTGCTCAGATGATCACTCATCTCTTATAAGGAGGGTCAGATGTTTGGATTAGCATGATATTTATGCCACCTATTATTTTTTGTCCCATATCTCTTTAACAAAATTAGCATAATTAGGTAGAAGTAGAATATCAAGCATGGTTACATACTATGGTAAAAGATTTAGGGTTTTTGCCTAGAAATCATTGCGATTAGGGACATCATTTTTAAATTTATGATCTCAGCTAGAATTTGGAATTTAGGAATCCTAGAGTAAATAAAAATTCTCCCCTAGTTTTCAAGTGGACTTACAAAAGGTTAAGCGTGGGGGGAAATGATGAGTATTTTATACAATTCATTATATCTCATATGAATTGTCCATAAGTGTTTCCACTTGGTTATATATTACATTACATTTAATAGTTAAGGTCTCATCTAAGTAGGAAGTGAGTAAAATTGTCTTTTTTTGTATGTGATAAATTTTTGATTCTTTATCTTGTTATTTATGTATAACTTGGATGAAATAAGTATAGTTTTGCATACAAAGATAAATCTCTATGGTGGGATTATTTTAAGAAGTCATCCATAGTTTTGGCAACACCTTTCTAAAAATATTTTTGAATACTCATTATAGAACACAATGAGATATGAATATTCTTAGTTGAGCTCCCAAGATCTACATCTTTGAAGACATTCTATTGAAGTTCTGATGATCCACCTAGGTAGCTTTAAATATGCTCTGAATACCTATCGAGCCATGCTCCGGGGATGCCTAGCGACACTTTAAAGATGTCCATCTATACTATGTATATTAGTCTATCATATTTAAAGATATTAATTTAAATATATAGATTTTCCCTCTTTAGATATCTTATTTTAGACATTACTATTCATAGTTATAGTCTAAAATGATCTGAATATGAATGTATTTTTATTTTTTAAATCTAGACATAATCTCTTTAGATATATGTTAGTTATACTTAGTCTATTTTTAGTTAGATCAGTTCCAACACCTCCTATAATTACGGGATATGATTCTTGGATCTTTTATCTAGAATAAAAAGATCTTGTTTTTAGATCACCATATTTTTTATTTTGAAAATACTCATTGAGGTATGCCTTAAGTACATGTCTCCTTCTCATTCTAGAAATATAGTAAGAATAGGTATTAGAGAGAAAAAAACATTCAAGTGTAATTTTGTAGAAGAATTCAAAACATCTATATAAGTTTCTTTTGGTAATGACTTATTATAAAATGACAACATTTTATCCCACTATTGAGTTAAAGTTGATCCTATTCTATGGAAGGAGGAAGTGCCCACTTCTCTATGAAGATCAAGATAATTGATATTTCTAATTTATAGTTTAGAAGTGTATTTATTTTGATCTAGGTATTTTTCATTTTAATGCAAAGTGTGATTTCATTTTTAACATAAGGTGTGTGTTATTCAATACAAGTGTGGCTTTATTAAATACAATGTTTGTTTATGTTCAATGCAAGTGAATTTACTCTATGAAAACTTTGTATTTGAATTCTCACAAGAGTAAATTTAATAAGAAATCTTGTTGACTCATCTCTATATTTAGAATCTATCAGGAATCTATCTAGGTGACAATAAGCAATCAACATTTTCACATTTTGAAATAAAATAATGTCCTACCTAACTAGGCAAGTTGAGTGAGAAAAATATTGTCTTATGATATATGTTTAAGTTCTATATGTTGATGGTGTGAACCAAGTAATCCTTTAAACAGGGAATTCCATAGGGGATATTCAATTAGCAAAACTGTCTAGATTTACCTTTTTTATAATATAATATTAGAATTTTGTTTGTTGCCCTTAGTATTTTAACATCAATAGTAGAGTAAACACCCCCAAAAATAAATTGTTAACTCAAATATCCAATGTCTCATTGCATATAGCCTTGGAGAATTGACCTAATATAAAATGGCACCAATTCATTGATTGGTTAGATGAAAGGTATAGCGACAACCTATCAATATGAATTTCACAAGGGATCTATTGCATTACCCTTAAAAGTAGCCTTGTTCCTTAGAATTATATGCGATGATTGAAATTGATAATCATAAATATAAATATCCTTCCAAGGACTTTATATAGGAACATCTAATCTAAAAAACCTTTTAAAACACTTTTCCTTTTCCAAATTTTTGTATGGGGTTTGACAACAATCTAAAATACTTGTTGATATGATATTTACTTCCCTTTTTTTTTTTTCACTGAATATTTTTTATTAATTATTATTTTTATTTCATCTATATATTATTTCCATTTCGAATGTTCATTTTGAAATCTACATTTAAAATATTGATAACTTACCAAGTTTGGAAAAAGAATAATTGTTTATAGTTGCCTTACCCTTGTTATGACCATTCCTATTGTATATATTTTGGTATAAAAAATAAATATTTATTCTAAAATAAATAGAATAAGAATAAAAAAGAAGCAACACTAGATGCATGGCAAAAGACCACTTCCATGACAAACATGGAAACATCCACTTTATATCATACTTAGTGTAGGTTTATATAGAGATTGTTATTGGTTTAAACTTTTCATATGTTAGAGAAATGTTTCTAAGAAAACATAATCTTGGGAGAAAATTCTTTGTATATTTTTAGATAAAAGTAAAGCTACACAAATGATATATATTATAATAGTTTTCTTCATACCTAGTACTTAATTTTTAAAATATTATTTAGATAGATTTAAAATAGTCTATTTATGAAAATGCATGTTCACATCCATATTTTATGATGTCTAAATTACCTGTAAAATATGATAAAAAGTAAATTATACTAGAATAATTTTATTAGTATAATAATTTAAACTAAGACATTATGAAATTTTACAATTTCAGTGAATATTATACTTCAATTTTTTTCTAGGTTTTGTATGGTGCTTCAATTTTGTTGGTAAGTAATTTTTTATATTGAATAATTTGTGTTTCAATTTTTTTTTTAATATTTACAAGTGGGGGTTTTAAATTGGCTTTAAAATTTATCTTTAGCAAACAATGAGAAGTGTGTTTTATTAAAATATTCAATTGGTATTAGACTTTGTCATGGTATCAATATGGTTTGTAGGTTTTTGTTTTACATATGTCTAAAAGTTGATATTTAAAAATATAACTCTATTACCATTATAGAATTTAGCGTAAATGACTATGACTATTTGAGAATCAATTTAATGACATTTTTTATGGAAAAATTCCTATGTGAGATTTTTGAAACTAGTTATGAGGACCTAGATAGCAATATAATGACACCTTTTACATAAACATACCTATGTGAGATTGTGAAAAATAATTATGAAGAGACAACTTATTGGCCATGATTCTAGCTAATAATAGACAAGCCAAGAAGGAAATGAATAAGAACAATTCACCAAATTTGTTTCATATTTAGATAAATCTAGATATGACATTGTTTCTAATAATTTAAAGTGATATAACTCCATTTGGTAACTACATTTCTTTTTATTTCTAAAATCTCTCCAATCACCTGCATCTCTTGCAGTAGGATATATAAGAACACAAATTTATAATGAATCAATAAGTTAAGAATTATTCAAAGACACCCAATTCTCTAGTCCTCTACTTAAAGTAAGGTAAATGTCATTATGAACCTTCAAAGATGATTTTCAACACACATCAACCACTCTTGGTTCAAGATCTTTTTGAATTGGAAACAATTCATCCTTTGGCATTTCAAGTGCTATAATTTCATCATCCCCTAACTCACTAACACTATACTCATATACACTTTCATAATTCTTAAGACCAAGGAAACCACTTGTTACACTTAATAAAACCACATTAAGTGACCAAATGTCTATCATTAATGCAATTATTACATCATAAAGGCAACCCCTCAAAATAAATAGGTTTCTTATGAACTCGATCCTTAAATTTGAGATCAATATATGTTTGGAGACCAATATAAACATTAATATTGATTAAGATCTATACACATGTAGGATACTACATATGTATGATATTGGTATCTATTAGTAAAAATTCACACAAAGCATTATTATTGTCACTCAATCTTGCACCATAGATATCATTGTTCAAGCATACTCTATATTAAGTGAAACATTGGAATACCTCTAGGATGGTGGGTTACCTATAGTAGAGGTAAAAAATAGGCATATAGGTACTCCAATGCTTCACTCAATATAGAGTCAAAATTAAAAACCATCTTTAGGGTGAAAGATTGAGTGACAACAATTCTAGCACACCTGATGAGATAGTTATCTTAGGTATATCTTGTCAAGGTCAATGTTGGTCTTGAAAAAATCATAGCTCCATATGGTGTTATACTCAGTATTTGGCAACTCCATTCAAGGTAATATTTATTTATAGACCAAGTTTTATCATTACTTTATTCATACTTCATGGTCCTTACTAGGTCAACTATAAGTAGAGGTATCAATCTCATAAACCCACTCCTTCAACATGAAATTACTTTTGAATTTCAACATCCTCAACCCATATTTAAATTTAAAGAACAAGAATAATTTTCAAGCTAAGAAGGTCAAGAGAGTGAAGAGGAACTTGAGGAGAACATGTCTTGGAAACATGCCTTCCCATCCTTTATCACTGAACACCCCAAAAAAATCAATGCTTATGTTGATATACCTCCTAATGCTACTAAGATTATTCCCACTTTTAATGGGGAAGGTCATGTCATCCATAGTGAGCATATTATGGACATTTTAAATTTCTACAGCTTTCACAATGTCATTGAAGTCAATATTGCTATTAGACTATTTGCCATGTCTCTTAGAGGAATGGTCCTTGACTAGTATAGGAAATTTTTTGGAGGATGTATCACCACTTGGGAGGACTTTGGATAATTTATAACCTTAAGGTTTGAAAATAAAAGTGATAACACATGACTCATTCATCAACTCAATGTAATTCAAAAAGGTCCTAAGGAGACTATGCATGACTTCAATGAGAGATTTCAAAGGACATAGTATAGTCTTTTTCCTCCCATGAGACCTCTTGAAAGCCTTATATTTTATACATATATAAGTTATATTGGAACTAACATAGCCATCATGTTATAGTCCGTGGGTGGCTACACCTTTCCTGAAGCTTATGACCTAGCCATTAGAGTTGAATAGCCTAATACAAGTTGTAAAACTATCTCCAAAAGTATTCATTCCTCTTTTTACCAATATGTTTGTTTATACTCCAAGTTTTTCTCAAATCCAAAATGAAAACACCAAGTCTATATATGCCCATCAGAAGGCATAAGATATCATTGATTTTGAGGTAAGGCCTAAAGCCTTAGAGGATAAAGTCAGGAAACTAAATCTATAGTATGGAGTTAATAAAAACCTACACCCTTACCCTCAACAAGGCAATAGGTTCCCACCTTATAAATATGATCAAGGTAGAGAGAAAGGACAACCTACCTTAAATAGGTCACCCAATACATACAACCCAACTTCTACCTCTAACATAAGAGCTATGGTTCCATTTTATAGTAATTTGGTTGAAAGAGAAGAATGAAAGAAAGGAAAATATATGGATACAAAGGAAGATGGAAGATAATATTTGGTATCTCAAGGAGGAGTTGCACCTCAATTTTTAGTAGAGGATGAGAATTTCATGCAAGAAAATGAAGGGTGTCCACCCCAAAAACTGAACATTACAAACTTTCTAGTGAAAGACACATATGTCCTCAATCAAAATACTTCAATTATGGTTAAAACCAAACCTAATAGGAAGGCTTTGGTGGATATTCATGGTGTTGACACGAGTTCAAGTAATCCTACTATAACGTAGTAAGATGTGAGTTCAAGTATGACAGTCCCTACAACTTCTACACCCATTTCAAATCAGAATATTAGAAAGGTGACTCAAAGTGATCCAATGCCTCAAGATCAAGGCACTTATTTTCATTCAAGAACATAATAAAAGGTAAATTTTCTTTCTTTGAACATCATTTATTCTTTTAAGAATGCTAAATCGATTATCTATCTGTAAGAAGTACTTCACATGCCTAATCAAAAGGAACATCTTCAAGAGCATCTTTCAAAAATTCACCTTAGTCCTCAACCATAAATAAATAATGATGTTTCACTCACTGATGCTCCCACTCAAATTTTTGAATCCTATTGTAAATTTGAAAAGCATCCACCCTTCTACCTCACTCTCATTATGGGAGACAAACTTATTCACAATTGTATTATGGATAGTGGGGCAAGTACCTCAGTTATTCCCAAGCTTTTAGCTACTAAATTGGGTCTAAAATATGAAACATATAGTATGGGAGTTATAAAAATTGATGAGACACGGGCTAGGTTAGTGGGTCTTGACAAGGCTTTGATATTTTTCTTGCATGATTGTCCAAGCTTTCGTATCCTTCAAGATATAGTGGTGGTTGATTTGGTGGCTCACCTTACCATCTGGCTCTTAAAGGATTTAAAATCTAAGATAAGAGGATACCTCTCAGTTGATTGGTACTTCTTGACCATCAAGATAAGGTATAGAGTAAAGGTAACTATTATAACTATACCATTGGCTATGTTTCATACTAAGCCATATGTGAAAGTAAGATCTAATTTGAATAGTGTCATCAATGATCAAGAAGAACCTATTATGGATGATACATCATCTACCAAGCCTGATAATATCTATGAAATTTTCCTAGATGAGTATGGTTACACTAATGCATATGATCCATTCATTTTATTTGAGCAGACTGATCTTGGCAAATACATCATCCATGAGGAACGTGATGGACAATTTAAGGTAAGCATTGATAATCATTTTATTAAAATTATTAAGGGTAATTACCTTATTTATATCCATCATGATGATAGTCTTCAAAACATGGTAAATTAATATGATGAGGAAAACAATGCCATTTTACCTGCCCAAGATTCAAGAGTCCATGATCATGACAACCATGAAGAAGAATATAATGTATGGAAACAATTCTATGCCATATTTCAAGAATTTGAGTAGTTAAATAAGTCTACTACACTTCCTAAGAAGCATGAGTTTGATAATAAGGTTGTTGATGAATCTTATAATCATGAAGGAAAGTGTCTTGTTAAGCATGAGGATGAATGACAAACTTCTATAAAGAAGTTTATAGTCATAAAAGAATATATTGAAGACAAGGCAGAGATGTTTATGTTTTAGTAATAGTCAATACCTCAGCCTAATGTTGACTCACTTTCACACATGTTGGATAAGAATGAGAACTAGATTGATGTTTGTAAACATCAAATGCATCATATCCTAGAAGAAGAAAAACATGAGACAATTTTAATGAATCCTAAGTTGTAGTTTGAGGTGTGTCAGTTGAACATGACAAAATTCAAGCAAGCTACAAAGTTAATTAGATCTTCAAGGGAGATAGATGGAATGCTCTTGAGATCTCCAAGTGGCACACTTGCAACCAAAAAAAGACCTAAACATGGTAAGTCTTTTGACAATCTTCACAAGCAAGTGGTTGTGGATAATTATGGTTCACATACTGGATTGATTTCATGAAGCATCAATGATGAAAGAGGTACTATATTTTACCTTGGTTTAATAAATGATGAACTATCATCCACCTCATGTATTTGAGGTCTGGTATATACTATGGTAGGTCTACTTTAATTATATTCTGTGTGTTTTCCTTAAGTTTGATTTTAAACACAAATGTGTTTTATTAGTGTGTTATCTTGTGTATTTTAGTGTTCTTTCATAGGCTTATTAGTGTAAAGTACAATGCATAGGTGATTCCATATCCCAATGGATAGGTGAAGGCTCCTAGTCTTTGGTATAGTGGCTTTCCACCCTTAGGAAATAACCAAAATTTTGACTAATTTGACCACAAGTCAAATTAGGTCAACCCCATATGTAGTCAAACTTGTTATAGGGATCTTCTAGGGTATAACATGTGTCCCATGGTATTTAATAATGTTAAACATATGTTTATCTTTGTCATATTTGTCCATAGTTTGTCCTAAGTCATTGTAAGGTCACATTTTGAGTCATTTATTGAATTTTTATGGTTTCCATAAGAAAACAAGTTTTTCAAGAGAATATTAACTTCTAATATGTGATGTGCATATTAGAGATGGTAGTTTTAAATTTACAATTGGAGGTTCAACATGGAAAAGAGAAGATCAGGTAGTTTTAGATAGTTTTAGATAGTTGTACAACTATACAACACATTTAGCATGTGGGATAACTTTATGAGTGTCGCTTGGGACTCCCACAATCCATTTCATGCTTGTGCAACTTTGATAGACCTAAAAATGAGTAAAATTTACCTTTTTTCCTATCACTCTCCTAGAGCAGTCAAGAAAGCTAACCAATTTCATCTTGGTACAGATAGGTGTAGTTGAGTCAAGATAAATGGTTTTGGTTGGTAATAATGCTCTTGGAATACTTTAAATTCATGGAAATAGTTGAAGGTTTAGTTTAAAATGCTATATAAACCATTTCTAAGAAGGTTGGTGACCCTTTTCTATTGCCACATCCCCAACACCTCAGTTCTTCCTTTCTATTTGGATTGTTCTAGGGAAATAAAATGGTATACGTGATTGTGAGGAGTATGAGCATCCTTCTCACAAGGTTTCAGTCTAGTTTTACTTTGTGGTGTGAATAAAATGGATATAAACATCTCATTTTTCTTGTGGAGGATTTATTTATAGTTTATGAATAATGTTTTTACTCTTGCAAATCTTACCTTCATATATTGGTCTTCAAAACAAAGGTGTTATGTTTTGTTTCAATCTCTCATGACATGGTGATCAGTTCTCCTTTCAAGGATGAATCTAAAAGGTGCCATTGATTAGGTGAAAAATATAAAACATACACACACAATAAGTTTCTCTTGTGATTGTCACCTATAGTCAAGTGGAGCTAACCCCTGATCAGTGGATCAAAGTATAATATTATGTCCCACTAGCTAGACAGAAAAACATTAAAAAAAAATCCTAAAAAATACATAATTATTTTTTAGAAAATTTGTAAAAAATATATACACAGTAAATATTTATATATATATTATAAATAATTTTTTTGATTAATTTCAATGACCCAAACTTAAGATATCTAGAGGAGAAGATGAAAGTGTATGTGGCCTCTTTATGCCAAAAAGGGGGACAAACTATTATGCTTTGAAGAATATTTTTATAACAAAGAGATTTCAAGTAGTGTGAGAGGACTCTCAAAGTTTAAAATGTATGTATGATCCATTCATAGGTTCATAAATTGGTTATGAGACCAATTTAACTTCGCACACTATCCTATATTACATAGTAACATCAGCATGTGGTCTACATTAAATTGAGTTTAATACAAAAGGACAGAGTAGTGTTAAAATAGAGATGTTTGAACTCAATTGACACCTTTAATTAGTTATAATAGAACTGAGATGGTCATTTTGAAAATGGTGAGGCCAAAATATGGTAGGCAATCCTAGAACCATGTAAGTTGCATTCAAGAAATTTTACCTTAATTTCTATGAATTAGGATTCTCCCTTAAACTCTGACATCTCTCGGAGGAGTTGTTTGAGGTCTAGACAGAACTAATTATTTCCATCTTGTAGCTAAAGCCTAAGGTAAATGATTTGAAAAAATAGAGTGTTTTAATGACTAAGGGAGAGTGGTGTTTGAGTGGTTTCTAACTTAGACAAGTTTTGACCTAAAGCAGTCAGTGAAAATTGTATTAAAATGATTGAAAGTAACCCAGTTTGTAGTGAACTATCGTGGTGAGTAAGACAATGGTATCTAGGTAATAAGAATGATCTCATATATGTATGTAATTTTATAGTGACATAAATAAGGATTAAATAATATTAAATTTAGTGTCCAAGAAAAATCATCACCTACAGGTCTCATATTTCCTAAATTGTCATCTACAGCCTGACTGAAAACCCACAGAATGTTGATGTGAGAGGCTTAGAACATGGTCTGTAGGTATATCTATTCATTAAAGTTAGAGATGATATAATTACCTCATTATGTAACTAAAATAGAGAAACATATTACTTAAGTACCAATGTTTACTGACATGAATTCTATGTATTTTTTAGTAAGGATCCTGCAGTCTAACACAGTCATAAGTTAGCTTGTGCTAATAGAAAGCCTTGGATTATAGAGAGAGGTATAGGAATGGATGAATATGAGAAATAAAAATATCAAATTAGTGATATCAATTCCATATGATTCTTAGGATAAAGGAGGGTTAAATAAACAAGCTCTAACTCTGCATATAGACCCTATAGATAGTCAGCAAAATTGAGAAGCTAGTCTTCGGTTTTGGAGTATTGAGAGAGTTGTAAAGCTGATCTAGATTTAAATTCTTTTATAAAATGCCATAAGTACATATTAAATACATTAATAATATTATTTACGACAATTAGGCATGGGTTATGCCCTCTATTATGTTCCAAATAGATAGCTCTCTAAGAGTGAGATGACTGCACGCTTGGTGTATAGATGGTAGGAGAATGTGATAGGGAGTTTAAAACACTATGAGATGATGTGGGATATTTATTTTGATGTGAAAAAGTGTTTAATTTCACTTAGAGTCATGGGAAGCAGTTAAAGATGGTCATATACATAAGCATACAGTCTAAACTTATTAAGCCTAAACTGTGAATGAACCCTTATAGACTCTAATATCACTTATGACATCAAGTGATATTTATAAAATAGTTTATGATATTCAAGGGAGGGTTTATAGTATATAAAATCCATTAATTTTTAAGTAAATAACCTAAATTAGTCAATTTGGCCTAAACTAACTTTAAGGATGCCTAGAATACAATAAAAAAGCTTAATATGCAATCTTCAAGTGATCATACCTATATGAACAACAATAATAAGAACTAAAGGAGATAGGGGTAGTTGAGTGGGGTATTATAATCTATATTTTTGGAATGGGTTCATGGTTTAGATGTTAGAATTTTATGAACTATGGTTAAGAACTAAAACCCTCATATAACCCTAGTTTGGACCCAAGGGAGGAAATAATAAGGGATATTCGTTCAAATTTGGTCAGATGGTAATTAAAGTTATCTTCACATGTCAATCAATCACCTAGGATATGTGACACCCATTTGGTATGTATGATCACTTGTATGGACAAGTGTATTTTTAGGTTTCTTGCAAGTTCTATTGTGTTTTTCAATTACAAAGAATAATTTATGGATGAATGAAATTTAATGAGGTTAATGGGGACTTATTATAACTCCATATATTCATAAATATCCATATAAAATCATATAAATGTCTCTATTATACTAGTCACTACAGGTAGTCTTAGACAGATAGTGAAAATGAGAAGTATCTGTCTAGTGAGAAGATGAGAGGTCTAGGTTTGGATCTTTTTTAGGTCTATCTAGTGACTTAAAATATAAATGGGTTATATACAGGTGTACATAAACCTATTACATATATTTATTTGATAAAATTAAGGTAACCGTGATTACAAATGTGAAGAGTGAAGCCAAGAGAGTTAGTAAGCAACTATAGATAGTGACTACAAGTGTCAAGAGGAAAGCTATAATTTAGGGGAGTATATGATAAATATCACACCTTATTTACAACCTATATAAGATAATTCATATGTTTTCGATATTCCTAATTTAATTTCAATTGGTCAAGAGATGCTTCATCATGAAGGTAGTTTCAAGAGGGCTATTTGAGGTCTCTATGCCACTTTAAAGAGTGTATCATGCTTCAGATGGAAACTTGTCTAAGAAGACCTTACATACATATTTTAGCATGCCATATTAATATAATTTAACTCATTTATAGGTATTGAAACTTGGCTTTGTGACGTTTCCACTTCCCTTCTTTTCTATCTTCTCACATGTCCTACAATTGCAAGCCATTTTGGCTTTTGTTCAAAATCAACACCTAGTATGCTGAAGCCCTTCTGGTTAGAATGTTGTATTTTCCTTTGAAATAAATGTTTTGAAGATGATTTTTATTTCATTATATTTTTATCTAAGTTTATGAAGTGGTGTGTAGTGAAATGTCAATTGATTAGTATCTATCATTGCTTTCTCTTTACTCTTCCATGTTTGATGCAACTAGTTCTCCATATAACAGGTCACATGAAGTGTATCTAGTTATTTTTAATACCTATATGTAATGAGTATCCTTAGTTTCTAAAATATAGCCTCTATTTCACTCACCTTTATTAGTACAATGCATATCACGTCCATGTTTGAAATACTTATGTTGGAGCAATCTAGGATGTTGAGACTAGTATTGTGAGTCATGTATTTTAGTGAAAGTGTATGGTAGTGTAGTGGATGTAATTCTAGTGTATAAAATATTTATAATAGGTTATTTTACATTTTAATTCTATCCCTTTACATTCATGTAAGCAACTAGGTGATAAGCAAACAAATAAAAATCTAGGGATCTATCCCTTAAACCTAGAGATTTACCTTTGCTATATGCAAACCATAGGCGTAGAGGTATTTCAATGTTTCACTCAATCCATATTAGGATTTAAAAACCATCTATATGTTGAAATATTGAGTGATAATAGTTACCTATAACTTTATTTTAATCTTTTGACAAGAACTAGAAAGGCAGATGATGCAATCTTACCCAGATTGGTCTAAAATTGAATGACTCATTTAGAAGGTCAAAAGACAGTGTCAAAGGCTTATACAAGAGAATGTTTATATCCTAGTTACATAGTATATATGAAAATATTGTATTATTATCTTTGTAACACACTGATCATTATTTTTAATCTATTTAATTATCTCTCTCTTCCTCTCTTATTCACTTGAAACTCTCTCTCCTCTTGTCTATTCTTCTTGATTATATGCTTGTGTTGTGATAATAGTTGTTTTCAATCATTATTAATAAACATGTTGGTTTATATACGTTTGAATGTTTCCCACCTCAAAAATTGTTTCTAATATTTTTTGGCTATGTTTATTCTTAAAGTAATGTTGCTTCTTATCTTCTTTTAGTTTTACATTTTCAACATTATTTAATCATGATCTTGGTAAAATAATTCATGGGATTAGAGAACTAGTTTTTTTTTGATTTAAATCATCATGTGTTTAGGATTTTTGGAGTAATTTCATATTTTGTTTTCAACGATTCCACCCTTTCATTACTTTTTATCATAATTTTCCCCATTTTTCCCTCTAACCTTGAGGTGCATGTTTATCCAAAGCATTTATTGAATTTATCTATTGGTTTCATCCATGCATATCCTTTCCCAATAGATTTTTTTAATTATTTGGATACTAAAACAAGAAATAAATCATGTATTTTACTTTTTTGTGGTAAAATTAAATCACATCTCTATTAAGTTAATCAGTTGAATTTGTTTACCAATTAATTGCATTGTTTACTTTTCAGATCTAGGAATTTTGTTTACAAGGTGATCTATAATCATACCCACCTAGTTTTATTCCTATCTAGTTATCATTTTCCTTTTTGTTTGCATTCTAATTAGTAAGTTTTAATCTTGTCAACTTCCATGCTACACAATTATGGTCTAATTTATTATCTTTCTGAAAATTTATATTAATTTTTTATTTAAATCTACACCTTATTTCTTAGTGTCATTGTAGTTGTTTTGACATATTTCTTACTCCAATTAATATTTATTTTATTGGTTGATGTGCCCCTCTTCTTAAATTCCTTTATTCTCATATTTGTTTTACCTTTTTATGAAGTATTTAGATGATATTAACACATGTTATTTACCTCTGAACTTGACCTTCCACTTATTACTTATATTTTACCTCTACAACTTTGTCATATAAATTCATAGAGTGTGGTCTATGGAATTCCTTTTTAGTTTGTTTCTAGGTTGCACCTAATAATGTTAAGTATTTGTATTAAGTAATTTTTATTCATGGTTTAAATTTGGAATTAGAACTCTTTGCTTATCATTTTTTACATTGTATTGTGTCCTATAACACCATTATTGCTAAAAATGTTCACTACCAAGATATGTTATTTATTTAGTTCAATTAGTCATTTGCCATATTTAATTTTTATTCACATTTCAAAATCTCAATGCTTTCTTTTCCCATGAACTATTATGGCTCTAAACATATTATTTAGATTAAGATAAACCCAGCATTGAATTAGGGTAGAATCTAGCCCTAAACATAAGAGGAGGTCTAGGTCTAGCCATAGATTTCGAAAGTGAAAAGAATAAAAAACTCACTAGGAAAAAAAATGAACCAAAGAAAAATAACAAATAAAGTGAAAAGAGAAAAAACAACTTTTTAGTTGGTAAAGGAACCAACCAATTTTAGCTAGACTAAAAGGTAACCTGGACTCATGGAGAAAGAGTCACAGGTCTCCCACAACTGATTTGACTAGACCATGAACCAAATAAAATAAAATAGATACAAAATGAATAATAACTATTGGGGTCCTAAATGAGATCTTAATCTTATAAAGCTCATGTAACTAAAAAAGTACTACACCCAAGATTGTAATTAGGGATTTTTACCATACCCCCAAACCTATTGCGAAAAAAGATGACTGCATGGGTACAATAAACCATTGCTTCCATCCTAGGATAAAAATAAAAGATAGACCCCATTGGATTTCTACATTCTAAAAGGGATCTTAGACCCATCTAGAAGTACCCCACAAAGAAACATTTCCATAAAATTGAAAAGCCTGGGTTTCTAACAAGAACCCCATATAAAGAAAAATAAAATGACTTATTTTAAGATGGTTGGTTCACATAGCTGAAGATATCCAAGGCTTGCATCTTTTTGGAGATAAAATAATGTAGCCTTTGTCCAACCAGGACCTCTTCTTGAAGAATCTTTGAAAAATATTACTTCTTTACAAATTATTATCATAAATGTGGAGAAACCCATTCTCATAATTAATTTTAAACCAAAAAATCACTTGAAAATATGTAGAAATAGACAAAGAAAGAGAACCTGTGGGATCCCAAACGACCGAAAACCAACATAACTGATTAAATAAATAGGCATTATTTCAAATCTTACCAAGAGGGTTTTGGCCAAACCCCCAAAGTAGTAAACTTATTATTGTGAATGTTCTTCATTTTTGAAAATAAATTATAAAACTATTTTTATTATCAGATCCTTATCTGTAAAAAAATAAAAACACAAATCACATTGGGTCATGTGAATATTGGTCTCAATGTTTTCAAACAAAAAAAATAAAAAAAATTAATTATTTATCTGTATCAAATAAAGTTTTTTTTATTTGTGTGCATTAAAAAATATTTTATTTATTTAAAATAACTTCTTTATTCGCATCAAAATCAATAAATTTTTCTAAATAGATATTCAAGCTATGGATTTACATTTAAAAGTTAATTGATCTAAGTTCACAATATTCAAAAACATTTTTTTTGGTTCAATTTTTGTTCTATTAATATTTAAACCTAAAAATAAAGATTTTTTCTCTTTTTGGTTAATAAACTCACACATTAATGTTTTTTTTAGTTAATAATCACTTTAAAAAATGTTTTTTTCTCTATCTATTACAACAATTATTTATGCATAAAAATATGTCTTTAAAAGTTTTAGTCTAAAATATATATTATAACCTTTTTTACCAAAATATTGTTCCTTTTTTTCTCATTCAAGTCAAAATTATTGAAAATAGTCCATTATATTGAACATTTTATTTATACCATTTATTAAGCTACATGGCCATCCTTTTGGCATCTTTATCCTTCTACATCACATTTTCTTCGTACCACTATATTTTTTGCATTCCTAATTTTTAGGTGCTTGTGATATTTCAAGGCATAATTACTCTATTATTTCCCAATTTTAAAATCAACCCAAAAATTACCATTTGTGTAAATTACATATGTAATATATTTTCATCTTAAACACTTAGCTTAGATCATAGATCATAAGAACACTAAACACAATGAAAACCAACCACTAATGTTGAACAAAAAAGGGAAGAGTAAAAATAGGAGGCCTTATGTTTTATTGGTATGGAAATTAATGCAAAAATACATGTACACATTAATGGTTGTACTCTTACACTTGATTAAGGGTCTTACTTTAAATTAGACCATGATGTTGTGAATGAACACAAAAAATTCAAGTCTAGGATCAACTTCATAATCTAAAGTATGATGGCTTTAAATTTATGCATGACCTTATATAAAAAGTTCCCTCTTTATACTATCGATTAAATAACTTAAGAGTTAAACTCTTACACTTGAATCAAATTCACATTATCATGAAAATTTGTTTTCTGATACTTTTTACAATAGTTTATTGGAAGTGTTTATTTACAACTTGCTATTACTAATTTAGCTACTCATTTGACATTTAATTTATTTTGTACTTTATTCCATCAATTTAATTATGTAGTCTCAAAACCTATGACCATGTTTTTATGTCTAAACACTAACACAAGAATGGAAAATATCATGTTTAGTATAATAATACACATGACAAAAAACAATAAAAGTCTAACTATAAAATTTAAAAAAATATAATGCAACTATTATGATAATACACTCAATGATGAAGATCATTGTTTTCCCAAAAAAATGAATTCTTTAAAAATGGTAATCTTAACTTCAAAGACAATGTTATTACTAATAACATAAGAGTAAAAAGTAACAAACATCTAATACTATAATTGCTTTTACTTTTTCTTTTTTTCACTTATCCAATTGAATGGATTGTTGATTTTGATGTTACTCAACTATTACATCTAATGCTAATATATTTAATTATTTAAAACCATATATTTTTAAAAAACAATTTAGTCTTGAAAATAATGCTTCTTACAATGTTGAAGACATATGAATTATTAAAATCCATAATGGTGAATTACATTATATTTTACTTGTTCCTAGTTTAAATTTGAATCTGGGTTTCATACTTCAATTATGAAAATAGGAAAATAAAGTTTAATTTTAACATGAAACTTATTATGTTAAATCAACAAAAAAAACATTTTAAAATTATTATCTCTTCATTTCCAGATAGCAATAATTTATTTAAGTTTACTAAAATATATTATTCCTCTTATACTCATGATTTTATTGCTTCCATTGATGGTAATTTATGGCATAAAATATTAGGACATATTTTTTACCAAAATATGTCACTTATGAATAAACTCAATATGGTTCATGGTCTACCTGCAATGCTTATTATTAATTATGTTTACAGCGGTTGTTACGTTAGTAAAATATATAGATAATCATTTTTTTAAAAACAAATATTGGTATGAAACTGAAAATATCCATTTACTTAATAGTGATATTTTAGGTGATATTAAATATCTTTATATTAGTGGTTCAAAATGTGCTTCAACTTTTGTTTTTTATTACACTAGGCGAGTTTAGACTTATTTGTTAAAAACTAAATATCAAGTTTTAGATATTTTCATTAAATTTTAATGCATTTGTTGAAAATCAATCTATGTTTTCTCTGTATAATGCTAAAAAATATGTTAATAATTACTTTAATTCATATCGTAATAATTTTTTAATCAAATACTAAAACTTTAGTTCTTACACACCTTAGCAAAAAAGTGTTGTTAAATGTAAATATATGACTATCACTAAAACGGCTAGGTTTATGGTGCATGATATATATATATATATATATATATATATATATATATATATATACTCGAAGATTGTTTAATGTTGATGTTTAAAACCAATCTAGTGGGGCCCTTATTGATGATATTATAAGGACACTACAAATCTTCATATATATATATATATATATACACACTTGAAGATTGTTTAATGTTGATGTTTAAAACCAATCTAGTGGGGCCCTTATTGATGATATTATAAGGACACTACAAATCTTCATATATATATATATATATATATATACATATATACATATATACATATATATATATATATATACATATATATATACATATATACATATACATATATATATACATATATATATACATATACATATATATATATATATATACATATATATATACATATATATATATATATATATATACATATATATATATATATACACATATATACATATACATATATATATATATATATACATATATATATACATATATATATATATACATATATATACATATATATATATATATACATATATATATATATATACACACACATATATATACATATACATACATATACATATACATATACATATACATATATATACATATACATATACATATACATACACACACACACACACACACACACACACACACACACACACACACACACACACACACACATAAAAAATATTGGAATGCCTAAAAACCTTAATGATAACATTTGCATGTTTTTGGTTGTGATGCATTTGTTCATATTCCTAAGGAAAAATGTAAAAGGTTCAACTTTTTTTTTTTATTTGGATCTATTTTTGTTAGGATGAATCATATAAGGCTTGCATAATTTGATATCCTCAAAAAAACAAAATCAAGACTAGAAGAGATATTACAATTTTTGAAGATAGTGTACTTGATTTTCCTTCAAACATAGATTCTCTTGATATTTTTTATGATTCTTTCGATTTATTTCAAGAAATTATTAACTTGATGTTTTTGATAATAATATTGTTCTTCCTAGTGTTCCTAATTAACATTCTATTCTCTCTCCACCTAAATCTATGACTAAGTGGGAAAATAAAAGTATAGAATATTCTGAAGTTAATGCAGATGTTAATGATATGTGTAGAACTAGGTAAAAATTTTAGAATTATGATTTCATGCCTAACCTTATGAAGAATAATGACCCCAAAGAACACAAATAAGCTCAACATCAACCTCATTGTGAAAAATCAATGTGAGTTCAATTCAAATATTTGATCTCTAATCACATGTGAGACTTAATCCCTCTCCCTCAAGGCCACATTTTGGTATATTATAAATGGTTATTCAAAAATAAATTCAATTATGATAATTAAGTACAAAAATATATACTTAAATTAGTTACTAGAGGTTTTCTCTCAAATTGAAGGAATTCATTATAATGAAAAAGTTTCACTTGTTGCTAAAATATCATAATTAATGTTGTTTATCTATAGTTGCTCAAATGGATTGGCTTGTTTATCAAAAGGATGTCAATATTATTTTCCTGAATAGTGATTTGTTTGAATAAATTTACATGTTTCAACATCATTATTTTATTAATAAGGGTAATGATAATTTTGTTTTCAAGTTAAATAATGTTATTTATGATTTGAAATAATCACCAAGTGAATGGTACTCCAAAATCTATCAATTTTTTTATAACTGAGGGTTTTACTCATATCTCCAATGATTCTAATATTTTTTTCAAAAACACCTATAATGGGATAATTATCATAGTTTTAAATTTTGATGACTTGATCCTAACTAGTAGAAATAGTTCATTAATTTATTTCACTATAAAATACTATAAAGAATACCTTTGCAATGACAAATTCATGATTTTTGCATTATTTTTTTGGCATTCAAGATTGGCAAGAAAAAAGATTGCATTTTTATTTATCAATCTAAATATTCATGAATTGTTAGCTAGGTTTAATATGTTAGATTATAAGCTTATAACTTTCCCTTATGAACTTATCATAAAATTTCTTAATGACATGGAAATTGAAAATGTTAATCACTCTTTATATAGAAAATTAGTTTGAAGTTTCTAGTTTAATGTTAAAATATCAAAATACTCATTTTAAAGTTGTTAAAATAAATATTCAATATATTAAATGTACTCTAACTCATGCCATCAAGTATATCATGAATAAATTATTTTATTTAGCAAGTTATTTTGAGTTCAATTAGCCTAGTGATCCTAATGATCATAGATCCAAAAGTCGCTAATATTTATACTTAGGTTCTAGCACAATTTTATGTTATATTAGGAATAAAATTAATCTATTAGTGTCTTCCACTAAACATAAGTATAAATATTTTAATCGTGTTGCAAAGGAAGCCATTTGGTTTTGAATACTTCTTGCAGATTTGAGCCATATTCAAGCTTCTCCTAAACTAATTTTTAGTGATAATCAAAGTGGAATTATCATACCAAAGAATATAATTTTCCATGAAAGGTCCAATCACATTGAGATTTAATATAATTAACACAAACTCATTAAAGATAATAAAATTACTCTCTATTTATATCCTATAGAAGATCAAGTGGCTAATATTTTCACTAAGACATTATGTAAAGACAAATTTTGAATATTTTGTAACAAGGTAGGATTGAAGAAAGTTATCATCATGGGGGAGTGTTATTAATATCTCCTCCCTTATTTATTTTTAATCTCCAAATAAATTTTAAGGGGAGTGTTATGATTTTAATATTTTATCTTATGTTCTTAGGTGTGTGTAAGTTATTTATTAATGTGAATTTTTAATTCACATAAATTTGGATTTCATGAGGTGTCGCACATCTTTCTCCATTATAGGGAATCTTGGAGTTAGTTTTTCATGTAATTAACCTCCTTCCACCCCCACCCCAATACACACACTTGGCACACTCTTCCCCTCCCCTATTTTGGAATAGAAACATTTAAAACATGCTAGGAAGGATTTATAAGATACTGATGAGATTATTTATAACTCTATCATCTTTCATGTAGATATAATTAAATATATTTATAATTTTGATTTCATTGACACATAAAATTATATGTGACATACATCAAATGGATGTGAAAAGAGCATTATTCAATGGGTACATTGAAGAGGAAGTCTACATACATAAACCATGAGGTTTTGTAGTACACGGTAAAGAAGACCAAGTATAAAAGTTGAAGAAGGATTTTTATGCAGTCAAGTGAGAACTAAGAGCACAATATTCCTAAATTAATGGATATGTTCAATAGAATAGTTTGAAGACAAGAAAGAATGAGCCTACTCTTTACTACAAGCAATAAGGTAATGTTATCCTTAAATTCAGTTTGTATGATGATGCTTTGTTATATGTGAGTGGTATTTATAAGATGAAGTATGAATTAAAAATTTATATGATGAATGAAGTTGAAATAAAATAGCTTGGTCTCATGTAGTACATCCTAGGGATGGAGATTCATCAAGTAAGAATGAAATATTCATTTGTTAAAAAAAGTATGTAAAGGATATTTTGAAGAAATTTGATATGGTTGATTGTAAACCAGTGGTCACTTCAACTCATCATGGATTAATTTTATGTAGAGAATATGGTGATGAAATAGTTGATGAGACTACATATTAAAATATTTTTGGAAGCTTAATCTTTATAATTCATACAAGAGTAGCTTTTGCTTATTCAGTTTCTCTTATTTTAAAGTATACTTTTAACAATCCAAAATTCAAATGAGAGTGGTATCTATGAGGACATGGAGGTATGTTAAGTGGACTATAAATTTTAGTATTCATTATTATGCCACTAAAAGTATTGAGCTTTTTAGTTTTAGTGATTCTGATTAGGGAGTAGTTTAGATGATTGTAAGTTAACATCCATAAATTGCTTTTTTCTTCGTCTTAGTTTGGTAACATGGAAATCTAATATGAAATATTCGAATGCCCTTTCATCTACATAAGAAAAGTATTTTACAAGCACTCTAGAAAGGACACAAACATTATGGCTTTGAAATGATTTTAAAGAAATTAGAGAGAAACAAAATTAACTTATAGTGGTTTTTTTTTTATAACATAAGTGTTATCATGTTGAAAAAAATCCAGTGCATCACAACATTTAAAAGAACAATGATTTGATGTACCACTTGATTTGAGATTTGATTTAGATGAAAGAAAAAAAATTGAAGTATAAAAACACTCGAGAACAACTTCAAAATATCTTCATGATATATGTTTCAGTTTTTTGAGAGAAGAATAAATCCATGCATATACTATAGATTAGATTAGTTTGATTTAAAAGTATTACTTTCATTTTCATCTATTTTTTAGATAGATTGAGAATAAAAATAGTATATTTTTGAATATGCATATTCACTTGCAAGTTTTATGATGCTATCGTGACCGATCAGCTTTTACAATAAATACATTGTACTTGAAACAAATTATTAGAAAAACAATGTCACATAAAATATTGTGAAGGTCTAAAATAAAAATGAATAATACACTAAATTTTATATGTCCAGTTTTGTACTGTATACGTTGTTTCAATTTCAGCTGTAATTTATTTGCTATGATAAATAATATGTACTGCATGTAAAAGTTTCAATATTAATGTGTGCGATTTTTACATTCGCTTGAAATTTTATCTCTACATAACACTGAGAAGTGGTTTTTATTAAAATCCTCGTCATCTTCACGAAAACCACTGAGAGGATACTCTTAATATATGATAGATATCATGGTAGTGCAGACACGCATTAAGTAAGATTATTATCATAAAAGAGGATTAAAAATATAAACATGTGGTAAATTCCCAAAATAAAATAACAGATGTAATTTTTTTTTTTTTTTTGGGGTAATACTCGAGCCGAGTTAAATATGCAACTTTGGTTCGAAGCAATAAAATTGGTTCATTTGGTGGAAGATATTTTTAGGAGTACTGAAGCTGAGCCAAAATTGTCTGGGTTTTTAGTTTATATAAATTGAAGCACTGAATTTAAACAGTTATTAAATCAACCCCTGTATTGACCATTTCCAATTGAAACAATTAATTTATAAAATCAATAAATTAAATCCTCCATTGAAATCAAATTTACTTCAATTAATTTATTCTAATTATTAAAGAAAAATACTGTGCTTAAATAATTCCACACACCGGGATACAGAACCCCATATATATATATACATATATATATATATATATATATATATATATATATATATATATATATATACACACACACACACACAAAACATGGAACTAAACACTACGTAGAAATTGACAGAAAAGGAGTAATAAAATAACAAAAAAATAAATACAAATAAAAAGATATGCAGACTTTAGATTGCTACGGCAATCAAGAAGGGATTTCTTCAATCTGATTTTCTCCTTAAAAAATCTGCAAACAGTGTACATAAATAGAGTTTGAGAAACAGATAAAACTGAAGGTAAAATAATGCATGCTAACTGCGCTAAGCTAAGATGGAAAGATAAACTATTTGTTTGACTGCTGGTGTGCATGCAGATTGAGGCATTGAAACAACATGCATACTGCGTGCATGATGTGCATGAGGGAGGCGGAGCAAGAAGTGGAAATTAACAGTAGTTTCTAACACTCCCCCTTAATTTCTACCACTAACTATTTCAACATTCACAATGCCTAAATTTTGTCTTAGATAATCAAAACTCTCTTTTGCTAATGCCTTTGTGAATATATCTGTCAATTGGTCTTTAGACCTGCAGAACTCCAGATTGATTTCTCCATTGTTCACTAACTCTTTGATAAAATGAAATCTTGTATCAATGTGCTTGCTCCTCTTGTGAAAAACATGATTTTTTGACAATGCAATTGCTGATTTGTTGTCACAAAATATTGGTGTTGACTCCTTTTGTGCTGGTAATAAATATGTCAATACTCTCCTCATCCAAGTTGCTTGACATGCTGCTGATGTAGCTGCTACATATCTATTTCAGTTGATGAAAGTGTCACTATAGGTTGCTTTTCGGATGCCCATGTGACCACACCTATTCCAAAAAGAAAGGCATGTCTAGAAGTACTCTTCATGTCATCAATGCTACCTACAAAATCACTATCAGTATAACCAATCAAACCAAAATCATTAGTTGTGAAATATAAAATTTTATATTTTGTTGTTCCTGCCACATATTTCAATATCCTTTTTCCAACTTGCCAATGTGAGTCTTTTGGTGACTCCATGAATCTAGAGTATAACCAATCAACCCAAAATCATTAGTTGTGAAATATAAAATTTTATATTTTGTTGTTCCTGCCAGATATTTCAATATCCTTTTTCCAACTTGCCAATGTGAGTCTTATGGTGACTCCATGAATCTTGTCTTGTAGCTGTAAGATACATCAAATGGCCAACTAGTCTTTTGAATGTTGTAGAATCAACATTAGACCCTTTGTCTTCTTTGCTAATTTTGGTCCCTGTAGCAATTGGTGTAGGTGCTGATTTACAATTCAACATCTTAAACCTCCTTAACACATCCTTTGCATATTTAGTTTGACAAATAAATATTTCCTTCTCTGATTGTACAACTTCTATGCCCAAAAAGTACTTCATTAATCCCAAATCTATCATTTCAAATTCTTTCTTCATTGCTGATTTAAATGTGTTTACAGACAAATTTTCAATGAAAATTAAATCATTAACATACAAACACACAATCAAAATCTAACATTATTTATTGATTTTTGTATACAATGTAGGCTCATTATTGCTTCTACTGAATCCATTGTTTGTCATGTATGAATCAATCCTATTATACCATGCTCTTGGTGCTTGCTTGAAACCATAGAGAGCCTTCTTCAATTTGTAGAATTTTTCTTCACGTCCATGCACTTCATAACCTGGTGGTTGTTTCACATACACTTCTTCATCTAGAAAACCATTCAAAAATGTTGATTTGACATCCATTTGATATACATTCCAATTATTTTATGCAGCTATTGCTAAAACCATTCTAATAGTATCAAGTCTAGCAACTAGAGCAAATGTTTCATTATAATCAATTCCACGTTCTTGTGCAAAACTTTTTGCTACTAACCTTGCCTTGTGCTTTTCAACATTTTCTTCTGCATCAAATTTGGTCTTATAAACCCATTTGACTCCTATGCAATTCTTACCTTTCGGTAGATTAATTAGATCCCATGTTTGGTTTCTCTCAATGGCATTCATCTCTTCATCCATTGGTTTTATCCATTGTTCCTCATTAACTGCTTCTTCATAATACATAAGATCATGAGAGAAAAGAGCAAAATTTTAACATAAATCTAACTTCTCTTCCTCTTGATTATAAATCTCTTCCAAGTTTCTCATTTTTTTACCTTTAAATTTTGATCTTAAAGTGGCAAGAGTTGGATCTGATTCATCACTTGTGAATTTGGAGTAGGATGACATGCATGACCAGATGATTCAGCTTGTGCTAAGCTCTTAGGTGTTCTTATTGGAGTGCTTGTTCTTGCTTGTCGAGAGGATTGATCATCTTGCAAATTTTGTTCTTCAGATTCTTCTTTATTTTGGGGAATTGGTGCTCCAATTGTGATGGTTTTATCAATGCTACGATCCTATGCTTCTTCTTCCTTAAATTCAACATCTTTGCTAATAATCACTTTCTTTGAAATAGTGTTATACAACTTATAAGCCTTTGATTCTTCACTATAGCAAATAAAAATGAATTTCTCACCTCTATCATTAGGTTTTCTTCTCAATTTAGATGGTATAAGAGAATATGCAATACAACCAAAAATTCTGAAATGATGTACACTATGCTTCTTACCACTCCAAGCTTCATGTGGAATTCGATCTCTGACACTCTTTGTTGGGCTTCTATTCAGAATATATAATGCACATGCTACTGCTTCTACCCAATATTCATTTGACAAATGTTTGGCCTTCAACATGCTTCTAGCCATCTCCATGATTGTTCTATTCTTTCTTTCTGCTGCACCATTATGCTGTGGTGTGTACCTTCTAGTCAGTTGCCTTTTAATGCCATGATATCTACAAATTTTTTGAAATTCATTAGACATATATTCACCTCCTCTATTTGATCTAAGTACCTTCATGTAAATGCCACTCTGCTTTTCAACCATCGCCTTGAATTCTTTAAATTTTCCAAAAGTGTCAGACTTATTTTTGAGAAAATATATCCAAGTCTTTCTACTAAAATCATCAATGAAGGTTAGAAAATAAGAAATACCTCCAAATGATAGAATTTGCATTGGTCCACATAAATCACTATGGACTAGCTCCAATATTACCTTTGCTCTATATAAGGCTCATACTGGAAAGCTCTGTCTATGTTGTTTTCCCAGAATGCAACTTTCTCATGAACTTCCTGGCTATTCTATTGGTGGTAATCCCTTCACCATTTTTTTTTTTGTAACAAATTCAAACCTCCAAAATGTAAATGTCCATACCTTAAGTGCCATAGCCATGATTGGTCTAGATGCATGGTTTTGAAGTGGGCTTCCTCTTCTCCTTAGATGCACTGAATTCGAAGAGGGAACATCCGATTCTTGGTCATCTCCACTTTTCCTATCAACTTGTCATTTAGAATTTTTTTAGTATTGTGCAACCATTATCCATAAAAGATACTCTATAAACTTTTTGTACTAACTATCCAACACTAATAAGATTATGCTTTAATCTAGGTACAAAATAAACATCAAGAATAAACCTTCTTTCACCATTTTTTGCCAAAACATTTATCACTCCTTTACCCATTACATCCACTTTGTTATCATTTCCTAATTTAACTTCAAATTTTATGGAATCATCAAGAATTGCAAAGAATTCTTTATTCCCTATCATATGGTTACTGCATCCACTATCTAAGAACCAAATATCTCTAGCATTTTCTTGAGCAACATGACAAGTGAGAAATAAGCTTCCAGAATTAGAACTAAATTCATTTGTGTAATTATGCTTGTCCACATCTCCTTGATTCTTTCTGCATTCACTTGCATAATATCCATATTTTTTGCAGTAATAACATTGAATGTTAGATTTATCAAACCTCTGTGAATTTTTCTGAAAGTGATTATTGCCAGTTCCTCTATTGTTGTAGTTTTGATTATTGTTTTCACCAGATTGTTCCTTCCATTTCTGCCTCTGCCTCTTCCTCTGAAGTTTGACCTTCCTCTTCCTCTTCCTCTGCCAAATGATACCTGAGACTTGAAAGCATTCTCAAAAGAAGTATTGTTATTCCTATTCATTCTTGATTCATGTGTTAACAAAGATTCCATTAATTCATCTACTAATAACTATTCAAAATCCTTGGTTTCCTCAATAGCTACAACTATTGCATCAAATTTGCTAGGTAAAGTCCTCAGTATTTTTCTATGATCTTCTGACCTGTCATTGTTTCTCCATTAGATCTAATTTGATTCACAATATTCAGTACTTGACCCATAAACTGGTCTATAAACTTTGAATCATTCATTTGCAAATTTTCAAAACTTCTCCTAAGAGATTGCAATTTAGCTATTTTCACCTTTGTATTACCTTTATAGGTGGTCTCTAAGATTTGTCACGCTGACTTGGATCTTGTTGCTAGTGCAACTTTGGAAAAAATAGATTCATCCATCTCTTGTTGGATTAGAAATAGAGCTTTTGCATCCTTTTTCTTGTTCTCTTTAAGCTCTTCCTTTTGTGCTCGAGTTAATGCCAGATGGGTAGCCTCATCATGTGGTTCTACAAAGCCATTTTCAACCAAATCAAAACATCTTGTGAGCAAAACAATGTTCTCATTTTAATTGCCTAAAAATCATACCATTGGAAATGGTAATTTGGAGCTGAGAAATACGTGAATTGATTTATTTTTAAAATAATGGGAAATAAAAATAATTTGATAATAGCCCTACCACCATAATTGAGTGTCCCTGCATCAAATTACCAAGTTAAAAGAAATAATGAATCATGAACTCTTGTTCATGAGTTACATTATTATAATTCCATGCTTATTGATTTCTGAAGCTGACATCCACGCTGAGTTCTCAATTGGATGATATTTCCACTTTACCAAATAATGAAAGTAGTCTTTGCCTCTAGTTTTCTTGGTGACCTTTTTATCCAAAATTGTTTTAGGTTGTTTTGATGGTTTCTTTCACAATTGTTATTTCTATTATTTTTTTTGTTTTATTTCATCTTCAAAAATCCTTTCATATTCATCCAATTTCCTATAAGGATATATGTTTGAAATATTAAGTATAGGTGAGATACCAATATATATTATAAGTTCTAATTAATATGTATTTGCTGAAAATTTTGTAAGAATTTTACACGGTCTGATATTTTTCAATTTTAACTTGTTATATTTTCATCTTGGGAATCTTTCTTTCTTCAAATATACAAGTACAAGATTTCCTACCTGAAATTGTAATTCTCTTTCTTTTAAATCTCTTTTTATTTATATTTTTTTGAACTTACCTATAACCTTTGTTTTACCTATTCTTGGAGTTCTTACATAGCTACTATAAATTCTTCTCCTTCATCACTTCTTTTTTCTTGTTTACCTATATTTCTCAATTCATAAATACCTCTGGGATGCATTTCAAATAATATTTTAAAATAACTTATACATGTGCTTCTATTTGGTGAATCATTGTATGCAAATTATTCTTGTGCTAAAATTTGATCCCATTATTCGAGATGATCACTCACCAAACTTATCAAAATATTTCCTAGGCTCTTGTTGACTAATTTAGTTTGCGCATCTATTTAAGGATAGTATGTAGATCAATTTTTCGCTCAACTTCTTCCAAGGAGTCATAAAAAAAAAGTCTAAAGAATTCAGTATCTATGTCTGAAACAAAACTATTAGGTAAACCATGCTATCTTCTTACTTCTTTGAAAAATAAATCAATGATGTGAGTTACATCACTAGTCTTGTAACAGGGTATAAAATGAGCCATCTTTGAAAATATATCTACTACCATAAAGATAGAATCATTCCATTTTTGTGTTTTTGGTAGACCTAAAATAAAATTTATATTTATAGAATCTCATGGTTTGTTGGAAATGGGTAATGGCTGATATAAATATGTGTTTTGACTTCTTTTTACAAGCTAACATATTCTAAAAATTTGAATGAACTTCTTTATATCATTTGACATACCTGACCAATAATAAAAATTATTTACCTAAGACAATATTTTATCCTACCCAAAATGTCTTTCCAGACTGGCACTGTGCTTTTCTTGATGAAATTTTCTCTCATAGATCTTTTTAAAATGAAAAATTGTTTGATTTTAAATAACATTCATTCCTATAGCATATGTTCCATCCAAGTACTTTTATCCTTACTTTTAGGATCTTTTTAAACGTCACATGATTCTTTAAAATCTGCATCATTTTCATACATTTTCTTAATGTATCAAATCCTATAACATTCATTTATATTCCTTGTAAAATAAAAGTTATCTTGCTCAAAGCATCAATAACATTGTTATATTGGCCACTTTTATATTTAATAAAAACTTAATAACTTTAAAAAAATTCCACCCACTCAGCATGCCTTTCATTTAATTTATTTTGTTTGCTTATAAACTGCAAGGCATGATTATCGGTAAACAAAACCATTTTTTGGCATTAAATAATGCCTCTTCTTACTCAAACACTGCACTATAGCATAAATTTTTTGATCATATGTTGAGTATTTCTTTTTAGTCTTAATATTTTTTCAAAAAAAGATGCCACAAGTTTACCTTCCTGACTTAACACAGATCCTAAGGCAATTCCACCTGCATCACATTTCACTTAGAGTTATCAGAGTCAAGTAATGCTAATATAGGTTGATCTATGATTTTTCTTTTCAAAATTTGAGAAATATTATTAGTCATTTCTATCCATATAAATGTTTGATTACTCCCTTTAATAGTTTTTAAAATAGGAACAGAACAACTGCTAAGGTTTCTGATAAATTTCCTATAAAAGCTAGCAAGAAGATAGAAACTTCTTACCTCAAATAGATTTTTGAGTATAGGCCATTCTTCTATAGATTTTGCCTTGTCATTCTCCATCTTTAACAATTATTAAGAAATAACAAAACTTAGATAGATTAATTTTGTTAAAAGAAAAACCTTTTAAGGTTAATCAGTAACCTTTCCTCCTACAACATCTTCAAAACCAATTTCAAATGTTCAAGATGCTCATCTCTTGGCTTACTAATATCAGAATATCATTAAGGTAAACAATAAAAAAATTTACCTCTGAATGGCTTGAGTACCTCATTCATAAGTCTCATAAAGATACTTGGACCATTTGTTAAATCAAATGGCATTAACATCCATTCATACAAATAATCATTTGTTTTAAATGTATTTTTTCATTCATCTCCTTCTCTTAGTCTGATATTATGATATCCTCTTTTTAAATCTATCTTTGAAAAATATCAATCACCACTCAAACAATCCATTAAATCATATATTATTTGTAAATAAAATCTATACCTAAGAGTAATCTTATTTATAGGCCTTGAGTCAGTGCACATCTACCAACTTCCATCTATAATTGGTGATAGTGGATTTAGAACTATATAGGGGCCTAAACTTTCCCTCACCAATATTTTATGCAATAGCTCCTGAACCTACCTTTTTATTTTTCCATTTTATTTTGCGTTCATCGTGTAAGCTACTTTATTTGAAAGGTTATCCCCTAGTATTAAGTTTATGTGATGTCTTATACTCCTTTTAAGACGTATTTCATTTATTAAATTATCTACAACAATATCCACAAATTCACTAAGCAAATATTAAATTTTTAAAGGTAATTAATTCAACTTAGTAGTACTGATTATAGTTTTTAGCTTATCAATAAGATCACAAATTACCTCTTCCTATTTCACTTATTGAATAAATTAATTTTTACTGATAACTAACACCTTCAAATTTTTATTTGCTACTGCATCATCTTCTTTGAGGGGTGTAAATTATGATTTTACCATTCTTTACAAATATATAAGTGTTTTTTCTATCATCATGTGTAGCCTTCCTATTACATTGTTAAGGCATACCTAAGAAAACATGAAAAATATCCATAGACACTAAATCACAAATAACTTTATCCTTATAACTCCCTATTTAAAATTCTACCTTGCATTGGTCATTAACCAGATTCTAATGACCTTTTCTGTAACCAAGATACTTTATAAGGAGTTGAATGACATTTTTTTTTTCAAATTTAATTTACATACCATCTATATGAATACCAAATTGTTAGTACTACCAATATCAATAGTTACCTGACAACATTTATTTGTTGCATTACAGGTGATTCTAAACAATGTTCTCCTTTGTAGTGGTTCCTTAAACTTGTAAGTGGATTTCAATAAAATGCTCTTCATCAGTAGTGTTTTTCTTATTTCTGGAAAAACTTCATGACGAGGTGAACCTACACTTTCTACATATTCAACTTGAGTAACATGAATATTTTTGTAACTTGAAGATGGATTTTTAGGACATTCAAAGGATTTATGTCTAAATTTTTCACACTTAAACATCTACCAGCAAACCTTCTACTTCTATTAAAGGGTCTTAATCTTATGAAATAAAACCTACCTCTTAGTGTAAATTTTTGTCTCTAATAATTGATACTAGTTTGAGAGCTACTGGTTTCTCCTTGATGTGTCTATAATTGACCTCTTCTTCCATGCCATCCTTTTCACATGCAAGACCTACTTCTACACCTTACATGTTGAGGTTGTCTTCTTGCTAATTTTCTTTCTAATTTTAAGGAATATTAATATTTTTCTTCCATTGACTTAGGAATAAGAAGACTGATCTCATCCTAAATAAAAAATTTCCCACCATTTGTATATCTTGACACCTTTTATATATCATCTTCAACATGACATTCTCTTATGATTGGTCTATAAAATTCTTCAGTATATTATTTCATAAATATTTATTTCTATTTAAATTTTTTTAATTTCTTAAAAATATTATCTTGATAATCTTTGGGCATGAATTTAACTTTTTAACATGGCAACTATTCTATTCTAGATCTTAATTTTTGGCTTTCTTTTTAATCTTATTTCTTTTTGCACTCCATTATATTACAAGGATGCATGACTCTTTAGTATGGTCATGGTAAACATGATCTTTTTTATCATTATCAACTTTGTCACATTCAAATTACTTATCCATTGCACTAATCTAGTCAATGAGTTCTTTAACATTCAGGTTACCCTCATACATGGGAATCTATATCTTGGGCTTTGCACTGACACCCATAATAAATCAAATCATTTTTTCCTTTAGTGTTTTTTTCTACCACCAATTCTTTATTTCATGGATTTTCTTCTCTGTCATTAACTTTTTCCATGTCAGTGCCTCTCTTATAAGCCATTTCTAGATCCTACAATCTAACATTGAGATTTATTATTTCTTCAATCACTTCTATTTTTTCAGATTGATCTGGTTGCCTCCTTCCTCTAACTCTTTCTCTCATTATCATCTTTATAATTTTCTTCAAAATCTTTTAGATCATTGAATTTTTATATAGCCTGTTACTTTGATACCATAATTTGATGTACTTGATTTAAACAATTATTAAATCAACCCTTGTATTGACAATTTCCAATTGAAACAATTGATTTACAAAATCAATAAATTAAATCCTCCATTGAAATGAAATTTACTTCAGTTAATTTATTGAAATTATTAGAAAAAAACTATGCTAAAACAATTCCACACACAAGGATAAACAACCATTGATTTTTATGCAGTGTTCAGTGTCACATTGAGAGTGTTATATATAACACTCTCAATGTGACACTGAGCACTACATAAAAATCAATGCTTTTTCACATAATACTCAACATATTTCATCTCATAAGCAAAACATGATTTTGAATTAACGCAATTCTAAAATCCCACATTTAGATAAAATATTGTAAATAGATCAATAGACATCTATTTCTCAATCTTAGATACTGACAAAACAAAACATTTTGTATTGATTTGATGAATTTTAACAGTCAAAAAAATCAAAGTGTTCTATATTATACTTGAAAACTACATGTAAATTAACTCTTCCGTGTTGGACAATTTATGAAGTGTCATAAGAAGATTTTTTTTATATGTCAGCCCAACTCTGACTTACTATTCCATTACTCAAAGGCATCTTTTTACTATAGGAAAAAAACATCCAACACCCATGCAACTAATTTTGAATAGCAGTCAT
>JARHVA010006743.1:207500-210000 GCA_037957365.1 Torreya grandis | reverse complement strand
GTGAATTTATTCATAACTTTTAGTTACATGTCCTTTTGGTTTTTGGTACTTCTATCTTTGGCATTTTAATCTTGTATCAACTTGGTCTTTAGGACTTCTATCTTAGGCATTTTTGCCTTGGGCATCCTTGTGTTCATTCAACCTTTGCTCATCAAGACTTTTGTCCTGGTCAATTTCCCCGACATAATATCTCTAAATCATTGAGCACCTTCACACCTTTTTTTGTAGAAAAAATGTCTGATGAAATTAATTCCTTTAGTATTTTTATCAAGACTAAAATGTTTGATGAAATTAATTAATTCGGGCTTTTTTCTATCGGTAATTTTCCCAAATGAAATTGGACTTAGTCATTTGTGTGTTCATCAGGATAATTGATTCTGAGATTTTCTTTGAAATAATTTCCTTAAAGAAATTAAACTTAACATTTTTTTTGAATAAGTTGACCTTGACACTTTTCTCAACATAACGCAATTATTTCAAACTTTTTATAGTGGACAAAATGTTTGATGGAAATAATTATTCAAAATTTTTGTCTAAGACAAAAAGATTGAATACATAATTTTATCAGCCAAAGCATTCACATATAAATCCTCAAAAAATCTAAGGGATTTACACATATGCTAAGTAAATACCAATTTAAGACTTAACCAATTTAACATGAACTTGACCTTGGAGTGAACATTTTTAAAACTAAAATTGTGCTAGGAACTCAGGTAGTAATCCTCGCTTATGGATGTACTTACATATTTACACTTGATAAGGGATAAAATAACTGAATATAATTTTAGACACTAACCTTGGCTCTCACCTAAGGATGCATACCACCTATGGATATGCAAAGAACCCAAAAACATAAGACCATATGCTAATATATTGGGTCATAGGGTGAAGACTTAGAAATTTTCAAAAAAAATTCATGAAGACACAACTAAATAATGGTAAACTTGAAAAAAATAGGATTTGAAATAAGCACACAACAAAACACAAAGGGAAAATGTATAAACAAATCCCAAAGTAGAGGGGTGACAAAGCAACGAAAGAATAGAAAGACCAAACTATGCACTATATACTAATGTACATAAATTACAGACTCAATCAAGGAAGTATTTTAGATGTCTACCATTAACTAATAGCTCCAAAATTTCACCACCCGAGTCTCTCAAGAATAATGTATGGCCCAAAATTTGGTAGTCAATGGAATGGGGACCCATCCACAAGGCATCAACTTTGTCATGCTTTCTTTTCTCTTCATGCCTATTGTACAAAAGTATAACCAAATCACCTACTTGGAAAGTTATTAGAGTGATCATCTCATCAAATATTTTCTTTAGATTTTCATTAAACTTAAGGTGTCTCTGATGAGCCTATCTTCAAATTTTATCAAGCTCAATAATCTGGTTCACCCTACCTTCATAGTGGTTTATTTAATCATTATCTTCTAGTTGTTGCATAAGTTGATAAGTTGGTAACTATAAATTTATAGGGAAAACTACTTGAGATCCATAAACAAGATCAAAAGGATTTTGTATCTAGCTTTCTTAGCCATAATTCTATCAACATAGAAGGTAAACTTTGGATGTTCACCTCACTTCTTATTTACTTCCAATATTCATTTGATGATCTTGAGAATGTTTTTGTTATTTGATTATGCATGCCCATCCCCTTGAGGGTGGAATTGGAAGTATAGGTCAATCTAAGCTTGTATAATTTGAAAAATGTCACTAAAAATTTGGATTTTAAGCTTATGGAATTATAATCAATTATTTTGACAGGCACACCAAATCTATAAATAATATGATTAAAAAAAATCCATAACTACCTGTTGTATTGCTTTCTTCATAGGGACCACTTTAACCCATTTTATGAAGTAATCAGTTACAAATAGTATCCATCTATGTATATCACTTTATAAATAAAGCATTTCTCTAATAAAATCCATTTCCCATTATCTTAATGGGCCTTCAATCGTCACAAGCTACAAGGGAAGAGAATTTGAAGCTATCATCCACCTAGTAAAGTGCTAACACTTTTCACATTTTTTGACTTTTTGAGAAATATATTTAAAAAATAATGGCCACCAATAACCAGCTCTCAAAGTTTTATGAACTATAATTTTAGGTGCAAAATGGCCACCACACACTGCACTATAAATGTCATTAATCAGGTCAATAGTTTGTTCTTCTAGCACACATCTCAGGAGAACCCCATCTAAATTCTTCAATGCTAGTCCATTCTAAGTCAAGAGGTGTTTTTGGGAGACAAATTAAATAGTTATTCTTTGATTTTTATCCAAGTCAGTGGGACAAATTGGAGTTTTCAAGTAATAGACAATATCTCTATACTACAAAGACATATTAAACTAAATCAGATAATCATCAATATTAAAAACAACAGTGTTTACCTCAATAGATTTCAAATTGATCTCAACCATGAGCTTGGATAAGCCCATCCCTCTTACTAACTTGGTGGTCTGAATATCCATGTCATACTCTTGTAACTT
>JARHVA010006743.1:182500-202500 GCA_037957365.1 Torreya grandis | reverse complement strand
GACCTTTTCACACCAATCAATGTCAATGTCATAATCTGCAACATTCACTTTGGCATTTAAGGGATTAGGCACTTCTTTTCCAACTCTATTCTAGTTTCTATATGTTCTCTCTTTTTGTGTAAGCCTACTCCCTTTATCATTATCTAGATGATGCAAAGTGGGCATTCCTTGTGATTGATTCAGATTTGAATGCCTTTCTTAACTAGTAGACACATAGAAGATCCCTTTATTATCTTTGACCAACTTATATGACATTTTATTGATAGTGGAGGCCAAAGTGTTAATAGTCTTCTCAAGATTGGTTGTATTTATAGATTATATCTTTTATATATTGACCAACTTCATATCAGCCTAATTATTCATGAGATTTCCCACATCATTTATGTTGTTCTCAATTTGGATGGCCACATTGAATGCCAAACGTAGGTAAGTGGGAGCCTTATCCCTCAAATAGTATGAAACTTTCTTATGAAAGACATCATAGTATTTTGTCAAGCATGTTTTATCACTAGGCATGATGTTATCAAGCAACCACAACATATTTTTGTTGAACCATGTATTGAAGTTTTAAAAACACTCATTGGAATTATTTTTGATGTTTTCAAATTTAGCCAAAAGGAATAATTGATCAATTATATCACCATATTGAATTCTGAAAGCATTCCTCATTTCTTCCCATGAATAAATGCATCTATTAGGAAGATAATTAAAACATTCATGAGTGTATTTCTATAGTGTGTGCTCAAACAACTTAATGCACACATGTTCATCCTCAACGTCATAATATTCAATGAAATTGTGAAAATCCCTCAAGTGTTGATCACCACTTACTGATTATTCTTTTAGATTTTTGGAAGGAATTTATTTAATTCATTTGGCACTTTATTAGGATAGATAGTCATTTCATCAAATTTGATAAGTAATATAGGAACACAAAATGTAGAATCCTCATTCTCATCTTGGTCTAAATGCCTCGTGATTAGTTCAATGGGAGGTTCAAGAACAAAAATGGATATGAGGGGGTGAGTGAGGTGGACTTTGTGGATCAAAAATTGGAGGGGATTCATGTTGTTGAGAAGGAGTTGGGTAATACATAGGACTATGGGCTTCAGGGTTGGTAAGAGAGATATGATAGTCCTCAAAAATAAGAGGATTGATAGATAGTTGAAGATTATTAGAATCTTGACAACCCTTAGTAGTTGAGCTTTGCACTTCAAACAGGTTTCAAACTTGTCTCCTTCATTTTTGATATAAAATTAATGGTGAGACAAGTTTCTTGGACAAGTCAACTTTGAAATATTATCTCAATCCTTCCAACTTTTTAAATAGGAAAATATGTAAAGCTGAAAGTTAGCACAAATATTCAGAATAAGCACCAATTTTTATTGAACCCAGGTGATAAAAAATGGAGTCACCACTAGAAATGAAATTTTAGAATATAACAGTTAATAAACTAACAATGATACATGATAAAACTAAACTTGCTGAAGCTTAATGAGATAGAAAGAAAATATACTAAAATTTTCAAAATAATGTTCAAAAGGGAAAAAAACAATCCAAAATGTAATCTTAATAGATTTTTGAAGTAAACCCAATATAATTCAAATTATCAAGCCTCAAATCCTTGGATGTACTTAGTGGATGACTACAACATTGATAGCCAAGATAGTCTAACTATACCAAATAACAAGCAGAGTACCTTCAAACTAGAAATACTTACAGCTCTCCACAATAGTCCCCAACAACATGGGTGATAATAATTTTGGTGTCCTTAGCAATGTTACCAGAAGAGTGTTGGTTCCTAGTTGTAAACCACAAATGCTTAGCCTTAAAGACTTTTAAAAAATGGAAAACTAAGATGAAAAACCTGTTAGTATGTTGTTCTAGCTGGGGAAGGGTTTAGCATCAAGATTAGATTGAATGTATAAAATGACTAAAAACCCCTTACATATCATATGGTTAACTCCCTAATAGTTCAAACTCTACATAACCCAAGGAGAGATGAGATATGGGGTATCATGCTCACATGGAGGGATTCTGCATCTCAATTTCCATTAGCATTTTTGGTAGAATAACTAAATATGACTAGGGTATAACTAAGTTTGTAGACTTCACCCATGAAAGGTTGTTATATGAAATGTATAAATGCTCTAAGTCATATACAAGATACTAAAGACATATGGGAAAGATACAAAAATATTTATTTTATATAATCTTCTATAACTGGGGTTGAATAAGAGACTACAATGGTAGATTTTAAAACACAAATTGCAAATACATTTCAAGTATGCAAGATCTTATGCATTTTCAAGGAAAATAACACTTATGGTATGAAAAGGTTGTATTATTTTCAAGCTAGGACAAATAATATGATTGAAAAGGAGGGTGATGTGATGGTGGTTCCAAAGATAGGGTATCTAGTAGTATTTCATGACAATATTCTTTAACAAAGATAAAAAATAATAAAAATACAAGACAATGATAAATACCAAATGATCTCTGAGAGACTAGAACATACATTGAAACTAATATTTTAAATTTTTTCCCTATCAAATCCATAAACCTATGGTGCCCTAACAATTTATTCAATCAACTATCTTAAAGTAATGTAGAAAGAGTTTTTAATCTAAATCTATGCTGAAAATGACAACCAGTAGTGAGTACAAACCCAAATGTGCTATCAATAATTCTTGGAAAACATGGCACCACACTTCATTTATAGGAAACAATAGATAACCACAATCATTTTTATTAAATAAAAAATAAATATTACAAACATCTATACTTCAGAATGCTACCATGGAGACAAGCATGGTGGCATTTCTCTTTTGACAAGGGAGACACAAACATGCTCTCAATGCTTGGTAATGGATATACAGATACATCCACTTTAGTAAGAGAGACAAAATCTACACAGAGTAATTAATCATATTTTTTTTGTAAAAGCTAGACTTAGAGAAAATGGACACCTAAAACATTGATAAACAAAAACCTTGAATTGAGGAGATACCCCTATTTATATATTTTTAAATCTCAGACTATGGGTCCCAACATTCAAAATTGTAAAACAAACTTTCAAGTATACCAAGATGATTCTTAATGGAACATGCCCTTTGTTAGGCTAGAGATTTTCATGCATTTGTAATAAAAATCATAAGTCTAACTACATCTACAAGGAATGATGAAGGTTTGGAGCACATCCTTTGATTTCATGGTGGGAGATGCCTCTCACATGATATGGAATGAGAATACCCATGGAATATATGTTCTCCCTCTTATGCATGCCATCTAACAACTTGATTTTACCATGATTCCATGGGAATATTATAGATCTATGGCCTTTTAAATGATCTTCTTCGGAGTGGCCCACCTTTGTCTTTCAAACCTATAATATCTTTACATGGAGGACCTCAGGAAAGCAAAACAAAGTAAAGATACAACTTAGGTTATTTTTAACTTTTTTCTTTTTGACTCCAAATTGTATTTTTAGATTATGCATTTTGTAAATTTCCCTTTTTCATATGTATCTTGTTAGGGCTTCCCTATATTTTTAAATGTAAAAAATCCATTAAATGTAAAAAATACATTATTTTTAAATGTTTTTCCATGTCAAATCCATAAACCTAGGGTGCCCTACCAAGTTATTTAATAACCTATCTTGAAATAATATAGAAAGAATTTATAATTTATATCTATGCTCAAACTGACAACTGATAGTGAGTACAAACCCAAATGTCCAATCAACGATTCTTGCAAAACATGTCACTGTACTTCATTTATAGGAAATAATAGAGAACCACAAGCATCTTTATTAAATTGAAAATAAAGATTACAAACATCAATACTTCAGAATGCTACCATGGGGACAAACATGGTGGCATTTTATTTTTGAAAAGGGACACATAAACATTCTCTCAAAGCTTGGAAATGGATATACAACTAGATCTAATTTAGTAAGGGAGACATAATCTACATAGTGTAATTAATCACTTTTTTTTTTGTAAAACATAGACTTAGAGAAAATGGAAACCTAAAATAATAACCAACAAAAACCTTGAATAGAGGAGAAAACCCCATTTATATATTTTCAAATTTGAGACTATGGGTCCCAACTTTCAACATTATAAAACAAACTTTCAAGTCTACCAAGATGCTTCTTACTGGAATATGCCCTTTGCCACACTAGAGATTTTCATGTATTTGTATGAAAAATCATAACTCTAACTACCTCTACGAGGAATGATGAAGGTTTGGAGCATATCCTTTAATTTCATTATAGGAGATGCCTCTTACATGATATAGAAGGAGAATACTCATGGATTATATGCTCTCCCTCTTACACATGCCATCGAATAACCTGAGTTTACAATGATTCCATGAGAATATTCTAGATACATGGCCTTTTAAATGATCTTCTTTGGAGTGGCCCGCCTTTATCTTTCAAACGTACAATATCTTTACATGGAGGACCTCGAGAAAGCAAATCAAATCAAAAATATAACTTAGGTTATTTTTAAGTTCTAACTTTTTGACATCAAATTGTATTTTCAGATTTTGTATTTTATAAATTTCCCTTTTTTCACATATGGCCTTTTAGGGCTTCCCTCATATACTTTTTAATGTGAAAAATCCATAAAATGTAAAGAATTCATTAGTTTTAAATGTTTTTCCTTGTCAAATCCATAAACCAAGGGTGCCCTATCAAGTTATTCAATAACCTATCTTGAAGTAATGCAGAAAGAGTATATAATCTAAATATATGCTCAAAGTGACAACCAATAGTGAGTATAAACCCAAATGTCCAATCAACAATTATTACAAAACATGTCATTACACTTCATTTATAGGCAACAATAGGGAACCACATGAATTCTTATTAAATCAAAAGTAAATATTAAAAACTTCAACACTTCAAAATGATACCATGGGAACAAGCATGGTGGCATTTATCTTTTAACAAGGGAGACATAAACATGCTCTCAAATCTTGGTAATGGATATAAGGCTACATCTACTTTATTAAGGGAGATAGATTCGACACAGAGTAATTAATCACAATTTCTTTTGTAGAACCTAGACTTAGAGAAAATAGACACCTAAAAAATGACCAACAAAAACTTTGAATAGAGGACAAATCCCCTATTTATACATTTTATAATCTGAGACTACGGGTCCCAACCTTCAAAATTGTAAAACAAACTTTCACGTCTACCAAGATGCTTCTTAATAGAATATGCTCTGTACCACACTTGAGATTCTCATGCATTTGTAAGAAAAATCATAACTCTAACTACCTCTACAAAGAATGATGAAGGTTTGGAGCACATCCTTTGATTTCATGGTGGGAGACACCTCTCACACAATATGGAAGGAAAATACTCATGGTATAGATGTTCAACCTCTTATGCATGCCATCGAACAACATATTTTTGCCATGATTCCATGGGAATATTATAGATCTATGGCCTTTTAAATGATCTTATTTGGAGTGGACCACCTTGGTCTTTGAAACCTGCAATATTTTTACATGGAGAATCTGAGAAAATTAAATCAAAATGAAAATATAACTTTATTATTTTTAACTTTTTACTTTTTGACTCCAAATTTTATTTTTAGATTTTGCATTTTATAAATTTTCCTTTTTCACATATGGCCTTTTAGGGCTTCCCTCATATATTTTTAAATGTGAAAAATGCATAAATGTAAAAAATGAATTATTTTTAAATGTTTTTCCTTATCAAGTATATAGACTGAGGGTGCCCTAACAAGTTATTCAATAACCTATCTTTAAGTAATGCAAAAAAGAGTTTATAATCTAAATCTATGCTCAAAATGACAAGTAGTGAGTACAAACCCAAATGTCCAATCAACAATTCTTGTAAAACATGTCACTGTACTTTGTTTACAGGAAACAATAGAGAAACACAAACATATTTATTAAATTAAAAATAAATCTTATAAACATTAGTACTTCAGAATGCTACCATGGGGATAAGCATGGTGGTATTTATCTTTTGACAAAGGAGACATAAACATGCTCTCAAAGCTTGGCAATGGATATACAACTACATCCACGTTATTAAGGGAGACAAAATCTACATAGAGGAATTAATCACAATTTTTTTGCATAACCTAGACTTAGAGCAAAAGGACACCTAAAACAATGACCAACAATAACCTTGAATAGTGGATAAACCCCTTATTTATACATTTTCAAATCTAAGACTATAGGTCTAAATTTTCAAAATTGCAAAACAAACTTTTAAAACTACCAAGATGCTTCTTGCTAGAAAATTCCCTTTGCCACAGTAGAGATTTTCATCCATTTGTATGAAAAATCATAACTCTAACTATGACTATGAGGAATGATGAAGGTTTGGAGCACATCATTTGATTTCATGGTGGGAGACACCAATCATATGATATGGAAGGAGAATACTCATGGTATAGATGCTCTCCCTCTTATGTATGCCATCAAACAACCTAATTTTGCCTTGATTCCATGAGAATATTCTATATTCATAGCCTTCTAAATGATATTCTTTGGGGTGGCCCACCATGGTCTTTCAAACTTACAATATCTTTACATGGAGGAGCTCAGGAAATCAAACCAAAATGAAAATACAATGACTTGGTTATTTTTAACTTTTAAATTTTTGACTCCAACTTGTATTTTCACATTTTACATTTTATAAATTTGCCTTTTTCTTATATGGCCTAATAGGGCTTCCCTCATATATTTTTAAATGTTAAAAATGCATTATTTTCACCACCAGGGTTACCATGTCTCATTTACAAATTTTCTAAGTTAACTTGCTACCAATGCTTGAAGCTCCACCAATTTTCCTACATAGAGTCCCTGAAAGAGATGTGTATGTCTATGTGACATCCCCAGGTCACATCTGCTCACTAATATCTTTACATTACATTGAACTCAACATTACTTATCTCCATATGTGGTTGGACTTCTAATTCATTTGTAGAGCACTTAATTGTTTACCACATTGGATTTGATTGGGCACTCACAAGGCTTAAAATAGAATAAGCCACTACATTAGCTCTAATCTAGGCATGTGTCTCTTTCTTATTAGTTCTAAGCTCTTTGAAAAGTCCATCTTGACTCGTACCATTGAATTTGCTCACCTAAATAAACGAATGCCATCAATATTGATCCAAAAGATTAAACATCATTAATTGTGTACAGGTGTTGTACCCAAATGGTGCTACTTGGTAGTTCTATGAGCAATCTACATAAATCTTTGTTAGTCATGTCAGGATAATACACTATTTCTAAGTCATAGTCCTGTATTCATTTTGGTCTTTATTAAAAAGTGTTGACTTAATATGCACCATAGATTGGATGGTTGATACTTGAATGCATACTATCAATCTTTATGAATGTGCTCGATCTTTAGCATGTGATAATTTATTTAATTTTCAACTATAGCATTAGACCATTAGATCTTTTTGTCCAATTAAATCCACATCATCAAATTACAATCCATGGGATTGAGTGTGATCTGATCCTTGTAAATAGTCTCTATTACTTTGAACACCATCACAGCACGTAGTGGCACCTTATGCATCTTGACCTTTTGACATATTCCACTCACTTTTGAATATTTGATAGGGTTCCTACGATGGTGACATGTGTCACTATCTCACTCATTATGGATATTTATTTGAATAATTAACCTTCTACACACTGTTGATTAGGATCTATACTCTTCACCGCATATCATCGATCGAGAAGAACTTGCTCGACTTTTAATCATTGCCCATGAGCTTAACACTTATGCAATCTAGGTTAATTTATTTAGATCCTTTGGTCACCATGCCTTTTTATCTTTGAGACTTATGACTTTGGCATTGCTATCATGTAATAACTTGGTCTTTGGGACTTCTATCTCAGGCATTTCTATCTTCAGTATGCCTATGTTCATTCAGCATTTGCTCATTAGGACTTTTGTCCCATGTAATTTCCCTTGCATGATCACTCCAAAGCATTGACCACCTTTAGGCCTTTTTCCATGGAAAAAATGTTTGACAGAATTAATTCTTTTAAGGTTTTTGTCATGGCCATTTTTCCCAATGGAAATGATCCTTCGAGCTATTTGTCATAGATAAAATGTCTGGTGGAATTAATTCCTTCAATCTTTTTGCTCAAACAATTTTCTTGAAATAAATTGGACTTAGTCATTTTTGTCTTCTTTGGGACAATTATTTTGGACATTTTAATCGAAATAATTTTCCTAAAAAAATTGAACTTAACATTTTTGCCACAGAAATTGACCTTGACACTTTTCCCAACATAATGCAATTCTTTCAAACTTTTTGTAGCAAGAAAATTGTCTGACACAAATAATTCATTAGAATTTTTTTTTGAGACAAAAAGTCTGACTTATTTCCTTCTGGCAAAGTGTTCATGCAAAAAGCCCAAAAAAATATAAGGGCTTGACACATATGAAAAGTAAAGACCAATTTAAGAATAAACCAATTTATCATGAACTTGACATTGGATTGAACATTTGATTATAGAAGTTGGACTAGGGACTTAGGCATTAATCCTGAACTCAACCTGTACTTTGACATTTACACTTGACAAGGGCTCAATTACTTTAATATAATTTTGGGCACTAACAATACCCATGCCACTGTAATTGAATGCATCTGCATCATAAATTGAGACCTAACTTAATTTGATCAAGATTTTTAATTAATTACAATGTACATTATAATAAAATATTGGATTCCATTTAACAAATTTTAAGGATATTTGTTTTGATATGTTTTGCCATTCTTTGTTTTGAATTAATTTTTTTTCTGTACAATATGTTGTAGAAAAAAATATATAAAATGTCATCATTAAACTTTACCTCAAAACAAAACATAACAAATAATTGTAGATCTATCATGTCTAACTTTATTGAAACCCATTGCATTGATTGAGTGCTTCAATCTCTAAGCATCGCCTACATTACTTATGTGACTTATATGTAAGTATGTTTTTGGAAAAGTAAATTATTAGAAGGAATAGGAAAGAGCAAGTTAACATTAAAATGAAAACATGTTTGAAATTTGAAAATAAAATTTTCAAAAAAAAAGGGGGAAAAAAAGGTTCGTACAAAATTTAAGAGAAAAGGAAAATGCATACAAAGAAAAAACCAAGAATGCCATTCATTATTTTGATTGTTTATCGAGTATCAATTTAGTTCAAAAATACATGGCAATGGTAGATAATCTAGATGGCATCAATATTCTTGTTTTCTTATTTTTTAATTTGTAAGTGTCAAGTTGATTGAAAAGACATGGCAATAGTAGATAACTAAATTGCATCAATATTCTTATGTTTAGTTAATAATAATTTTTCCTTAAAATTATAATTATTTTTTTCAGAATAACTATATTTATTTATTAAATTAAATCTATCCTTAACACAAAATACAATAAAAAATATATTTAAATACTCGTGTTCTATATTTCCATTAGGTTTATGGAAAGGTTTTTACATGATTAAAAGCGCCACTTTTTTTTCATGTGAAAAGACAATCTATCTTTATGATAGCAATTCATGTAAATCTATAATAGTTCCTATAAATTGAACTCAGATTTCATCTTAAAATAAGTTTCCATAGATGGTGTGTCACGTTCTATATGGAAGTCAATTATTTGAATGCAAATAATTTTAATCTCACAATTATTCTTTAATGTGTATGAGAAATCATGTATACATTATGATAATCAAAATAATCTTTTAAATCATTATATAAGTAATCATAATTACGTAAAGAAAAATTATTATTAGTATTGTAGCCAATAATTTAGTTATTTAAATAGATAACAGTAGGAATTGGTTCTCTTATAATTTATTCTCTTTTATTTTTCTAACCTATATTTTTCATAAATTTGAATTCAAACTTATATTTCTCTAATGTTATTTGTAAAAACCTAATGTCATGTTAGTGCATGCTTTTCTATTTCTATTCTTGAAGGTAATGCTTGAAATTTGATAATATATAGGAACTACGTAAATGGGACCTGTTAGCATAGCTATTTCTATTACATTCTTTAGCTTAGCCGTAGTTAGACAGGTCGATAGACAGGCATGCATCAGTTAGTAGTTACGTATCTGTTAGAGATTTACGGTTGTATAACCAATATTTCATTGTATAAATTAATATGTTTGCCACGAAATAATCAATCAAGCGTACTACGCCTTTATCTTGTATCAGAGCATACGATGACCTGTAGCAAAAGACCTACGACACAAGGAAATCAGCGACACACATGGGAGCGAACCAAGAGACCTGCACAGTCAATGAGTGTGGAAGAAGACAAAGTGAAGGCTGATTGACGGCATAGGCGTGCAACGTGGAAAGTAAAGTCAAACTGCTCCACGTGACAGCAGAAGGCTGCAGAAGAAGAGTGAAAGCCTGGAGCATCAGAAGTCGCACAACAGTTGCCTGGGAAAAGAGCGACGATGGTAGAACCTTTAATTCTTGCAGCAAGCAAAGAGCTTGGTAAACAATCTGGTATCACCTGCAACAAAGTTAGACGCCATGTCTGAAGTGGATTGAAGCTTATCCCGCTCAAAGGCACGACGCCTAGAGCAGTCAAGCCTGAACAGCGTTGAAGTCGGTGAACCCTGAGCAAGGAAGCGGAGAATGGCCAACGCCATATAGAAGGAATAAGGCAACATTTCAAATAAGGTACATACTTTGAATACAGAATTTCGAAAAATAAATACTGATTTGTTAGCTTTGTAAAATTTTGTATAAATTAAAAAAAACAAAAACAAATATGTTTGCTCCCAAACTCCTCTTGTCTAACACCCAACTCTTCAAAGCGTTGAATTTCACCATGTGGAAGATGAAGATGTGAACAATTCCTTAATTTGAAGAATTATTGGGCATCGTCACTGCTGCGGTGACCCATTCTACTAAAGTCTATGATCAAGTCAAATGCAAAATCCCTAATGCTGATCACACTTAGTGTCACCAATGAGGTTCAACCTCTTATTCAATACACATCCACATCGAAAGAGGCTTGGGACATTATGTCAACCATATACAAGGTAAAGAATTAGACAAAGATACTCCATCTCCAGTCCACGATTTATCCTCTCAGTATGAAAGAAGGCCAGAGTGTTGATGAATTCTTATGCCATGTAGCAGAACTCTGAGTTAAATTGATTTCTCTTGGAGAAACGATCGAAGACATATTTTTGGTTCAAATCATGTTCAAAGCTCTCCCCTCTCAATTTCACATGTTCATCATGACATTTAACATCACAAAGCAAGCATTGTCTTTCAAAGAATTGGTGAATTTGATTCAACAAGAAGAAACCATCTAGTCTATACATATCAGTTTGAGGATATAACCCTAATCTCCAAGCAACATGGTTCAAAATTCTAAAAATGAACACCAAAGCAAACATAACAACAATAAAAATTTAAAAAGGCAAAAATGTGATGTCATATTTTTCGCACCAATGTGCATGATACTGATAACTATTGGTATAATGCCTTGAGACAAGGTTCGTCCAATCAAGAGGGCACATCCAATAGAGATGATTCACATAAATCAAATAAATGTCCTCGATGATGGAATGGGAATAGATGTGTAGTGATAAAATATCGATAGGTTGATGAATCTCAAGAGGAAGTACTAAAAATGGTAGAATGTAGCGGCACATATAAGGACATTATTCTTGTCTCCCAATTCTCATCACACATGATGAATGTTTTGTTTTCTGACTCTGGGACTAGCAAGCATATGACATGATGCAAGGAACTATTTGATTCATTTATGACTTAACCCACTAGATATCGAGTTCAAATTACAGACAATGAAGAGTACGTTACAAAATAAATTAGTACTATCACCATTCCTCTCGGGATATTAACCTATACTCTTACAAAGGTATTTTATGTGCCTACCTTGAAAAAAATCTCTTTTCAATAATTCATCTCTTGAGTCATAAGGTTAAGGTAGACTTAATTATCAAGAATGGCACAAAATATTATATCCTCTCATGGGATGGTCAAGTCATTAGTAGAGCTTTTTTGAAGCATCGATTATTTGCCATAGATATAGTTTCATTTGATGTTATTTCTCTCTACCTCTACAGTAGAATCTACAAGATTGTGTCATTATCGATATGATCACCTTTCTATTGGTTCTTTGGACTAGCTTAGCTCTAAGGTTATTGTCCATGGACTTTCTCAGGTGTCTCATTCTTTCTCTATATGCCCTGAATGCCTTACCAAAAAATAATGTAGGGTTCCATTTGAACCATGTTCATCCCAAGCCAAGGATCATATTGATGTGTTACATACCGATCTGTGTGAACCACTATGTGTTCCTCTTCAAGGATGCAAGTACTTTCAATTGTTCATTGAAGATTTCTCTCACAAAATAAGGTTATTCTTTCTCAATAAGAAGAGTGTATCCTTAAAATATTTTAAGGTCTTCTACCACTTTATTGTCACCTAGTCAGGGAGGCCTCTTCAACTCCTCCACTTAGATCAAGGGGAAATTTCACACGAAAGGAAATCTTAGCATTCTTGAATTAAACACATGATCAAACAGCACCTGAATGTTCCCTATACAAAAAAGCAAAATGAAATAGTACAAAGACAAAATCATTCCATCATGGAGATGGCTCCTTGCATACTTTCCACTGCGAAGTTGGATGCACCATTCTAGGTAGAAGCAGTTAAGATAGATGTAAATATTCTTAATAGGGCACCAATAAATATCTTGCAAGACAAGATGCTAGAAGAGGTATGGAATATTCATAAATCTACGATCTCTCATATTAGATTATTTCGTTATACATCTTGTATGCATGTCCTTAATAAAAAGAGGAAAAATATCTAACCAAAGACACTCCATTGTCTTATTTTGGGGTATAATACTACCCCAAAAACATATCATCTCATGTATTCTAAGATAAATAAGATATATGAAAGTTGAAATCTAGTTTTTGATGAGTCATCATTTGAATCATTGCAACAAAAGGAGTTAGAACATACCACCTCTAATAGATTGTTCCCATAGTTAGATGATGAGAATGAATAATCTTATTACAAAGAAGGTGAGATCCAAGAAGAATTGTTTGCTGATCTTAGAAATCTAGAAGACATTTTTTCATCAAATTAACAATAGCATTGATGTCGAAAATGGGTAGAAAGAACCATTAGAGACTCACACCTAAACTCTAATCTAGATATTTCATTAGGAGTTCATACCAAAAGATAGGTGAGAAAGAAATTTAATCTCACACTGATGATTTTAGTAGTTGAAAATAATGAACTAGAGATAGTTCGAGAGGCTTTAGTCAACCTCAATGGAAGAAGGCCATGGATGGGAAATATGATTCCCTCATAAAAAATTAGATATGGGAAACTGTTGATTTACCTATAGTAAAGAAATCCATTGCCTTCAAGTGGATTTTTAAGATAAAATACAAGGTACATAGGTCTATCAACAAATATAGAGCATAGCTTGTTGAAAAGGGATATGATCAACAAGAAGGAATAGAATATGATGAGACCTTTGCACCCACTACTAAGTTCAAGAGCATAAAAATTATTTTCCCATTCACAACATGAAAGGGGGGGATGTATCAACAAATGGATACATGTGAAATGTGATTTCTTGAATGGTGATCTCAAAGAATAAGTATACATAACCCAACCAAAAGGATTCATTGATGACCAACACCCACATAAGGTATGCTATCTAATTAAGTCACTTTATATACTTAATCAAGAATCAAGGGTATGGTACACTTAGATTGATGATCATCTATTATAGCATAGATTCATTCATACCCCTCAGATACAAATTTGTATATCAAAAGGGTAGGCACAAAGATTGTCATTCTAGGTTTGTGTGTAGCTGATCTCATGATCACAAGAATTTCAGATGAACTTGCTGAATAAGTAAAGAATTACTTGAAGAAATACTTTGACATGATAAATTTTGGGCTACTTTATTATTATCTTGGTTTAGAGATATGGAAAATGAAGAATAATATTTTTATCTCGCATATTTTATATGCCAAGATGATCCTTGAGATGTATGGGATGATAGATTGTATACCAATGTCAACTCTAATGGAAAAAGGTTTGCATCTATCCCAATTTTAGGAGCCACCTCAACTTGATAAAATTAACTATAAAATGTTTATTGGGAGTCTCATTTACTTGACTTATACCAGACCAAACATATGCTTTGTTGTCATTTATGTTTTGAGATTCATGCAAGAGCCAAAGAATTTTCATTGGGTTGCAGTGAAACATGTTTTTAGATATGTCCTAGGCACAATTGATTATGGTCTCAAATATAAGAAGAATTCAAAATATATTCTTGTAGGGGTACATAGACACTGCCTATGCTAGATCTATTGATGACAGGAAATCAATCACAATGTATCTTTTTCATCTTGGATCTGGACTAATTTCATGGATTAGTAATAATCAATATGTATTTTCTCACTCATACATAGAATAATAATACCATGCCACATGAGGATTTGTGTGTGAAACAATCTGGTTATATTATATTCTATCTGATATATACATTCATGAAGATCATCGACCAGTATTTTTTTACAAAAGTTAGGGTGTGCTAAAGCTTATGAAGAATCTAGTATTTCATGAGAGGACCAAACACATTAAGGTCCAATGTAATAATATTCAAGAACAAGTCTTGAGTCACCAAATTTAGCTTAAGTACTACCCAATAAATTTATAGGTAGCATATAAATTCACCAAGTAACTTTGTACAGAGAAATTTGATCTATTTTGGGGGTAGATTTTTAAAATTAATGTAATAAAATAATTTTAGCATAGTTATTTGTATGACATTGCTTATCTTGCTCCTAATTAGTCAAATTGATAGATAGGTGTGCAGTAGTTTGTAGTTACATATCTATTAGAGATTTATGGTCGTATAAACAATTTTTCATTGTATAAATTAACATGTTTACTACAGAATAATAAATCAAGCATTCTATGCCTTTATAACCATCAAAAAACACCTTTATATATAAAATATATTTCCTTGGACATATTGGATTAAATGATTGGCATATAATAATATGTAAGAACTAGGCAAATAGAATCAACAGAAAGCACCTATATATTTAAATTATATTTCTTTGGACATATTGGATTGGAATTTAGTTTTCCTAATATTCTATTAGTGTCATTTAATTCATCTCTTTTTTCATCCTCATTATTTTTTGTGTTATTGCATTCTTGAAATTCTTTGTTTTCATATTTTATGTATTTATGTTGTACGAAAACTATATGGTTTTTATGCAAATGAGGTCAAAAAGTTTATTATTAAAATTAAATTGTTTATAAATTAAAAATATTTTTCATTAGTTGGAATTGTATAAATGGTATTTTCATATATAAATTTTAGGTCCTTGTGGAATGTAAAAGGCCTAACATCCATAACATAAAAAACAAGGTCCTGTGAGGAATATAATATAATATACATCAATAGGTATGTGTACATGGCACATGTTTTCTAATGTATTTTTATTAAAGATAGTTAAAATGTAATTATACTAAATGGGATTAATTTATTCATTATAAACCATTTTATATTGATGTTTTATCATAAGCATATTTATTTGTACCAATTTATTAAATGAATATATCGTTAAAAATATTCAATCTTAACCCATTATCTAAAATCACTCTTTTCATTTTTTAAATCCCCTTAAACACTTATATAATAATAAGTTTTGATACACAACATACTTTGAATGGATTTATTTATATTTAAAATTAGTTTGCTTCCCATCATATTTTAATTAATTAACTCTTGTTAGAAATAAGTGATAGTGTCTTGTAAAATAATGTTGAAGCAACTAAATTTATTTTATATGAGGGTAAAATTATGTTTTTTAAGTCTCTAGAGAATTTTACAATGGAGACAAAGCTAAAACCTTAAGGCTTACATAATTTATGACTCTCCAAGCTATAACAAAGGGACAAAAACAAACCAAATACTTTCTATAAAGACACAAAAGACAAATATCCATCCAATTAACTTCCAAAAAGATCTAACTTACAATAAATAAAAAACCAACATCCAATAGCATTCGTCCTATAATAATGCATCCTACCAAAAAACCAACAAGTAGATAACCACAAAAACCATTATTTTTCCCTAGGCTTAGTAGGGAATATACATTAATTTATTTAACATGTGACCCTATGATTTATAATACATTTGAAGAAGGGCCTATTTTGAGTCTACATTTACTCTTCCTACTAGCTAAATTCCAACCCTTCTTTTCATCCTGATAATAAACATGAGATACAAACATAGTAACGTATATTTAACTAATGTAATAACAAATTCCACTTATAGAAACATCATTTTTACCTCTATATGGGGATATTGATGCTTTATTGATTACTTCCTCTATTTTCTTTAGATCAGATAAAATTTCCTCATTTATTCATTCAATAGCTTAAAAATCTGAGCCATCAATTTTTTTTAAAACCCTTTACATAGTAAGATGACTATTAAGGGAGTCATTCCATAAGGCTATATGTGATAACGTAATGGACAAAAATGTAGTAGTAAAAATGTATTATGACATAAATGTCATGAGGATAAAACATAGTGAGGAAAAATATAGTGGTAATGGTAATGTCACAAAAATGTCATGAAGAGCATAATTGAGACATTTTAGTGATTATCACATTGTTTATTTATTTATAGTTCATTTTGGTGATAATAGTTAACATTTCATGGTGTAAAAGTAATGCACCAAATTTAAAAGAAAAATAAGAAATGAAAATTTTATTCTATGAGTTTGGACCTTTAGTTTAATGTTGTGTCATATTCTTGACATTACAAATACCGCTCCATTTTTTCCTTGTTACATTTTTTCTTCACAATGTTTTATCATACCACATTTTTACCATTACAGTTTTGTCTACAACTTTTTTCATAGGATGCCTTCCACAAAGTGGATTTTTTATTTCTCTAATATCTACTCAAACCTATTAAATCATTACCAATCTATAAAATATAGTGGCATTCAAAATAGATGACCTCTTATTCTAGGGGTCACATCCATGAACAAGATTCTACTTTCATATAGTTTTTTGTATGTATATCCTTAGATTCATTGATGTTAACTAGAATTATAGCATAGGTAGTAAGTGAAAATGATGTTCTATTAGGGTTAGTTTATTTTAACTCACATAAGGAATAACTTATTAACTTATAGTATTAGTATGACAAGAACTATAACAGGAGATGGGGGATGTGAACCCAAATGGGTTTTATATTGAACAGTTTGATGAGGGGGTTAAAGGTTTGAAACCAAGGTTTCATCATAAGGGGTGATTATCTAATCTCTAAAACCTATATTTAATGATATCACTGTCCTGAATGATGTTAAAATATACAATGAAATACTTCTTGAATAAGGATATATTTATAGCTTGCCTTGCAAGATAGGCTACCACTGCTTAGAGATCTATGAATGTAGATTAGGAGGTTTTTGAAAGATATTAATAAATATCCAAATGATGTATTTGGTGGAGAATCACTCTTAAATCTCAATTACTTATTGATTCTCTTGTTAAAAAAAATCATATCTAGAGTTGTATTTATGAGGATAAGAGACTTTAGATCAAATTTGGGTGTTGGTTTGGTGTCTATTACCTATAAAAATGATTAGTTTCTTGAAGTATATTTGAAAAAAACCTAACCAATTCCATTCTAAGGTAGGGAACTCGCCTAAATCTACCCTACTTTCTTGTTTCTACCTATACTCACATCTATGTTGAGAACTTTTCATTCATTCTTTTTTATCTTCCTCATCATCCCTCTTCCTATCATGTCTAGTAATAGACCTCTCAAAAACCTTAAGAATTTTTTAAGGACATGTGTGGAGGGAAACTAATTATTATAATTTTATTTTTACTAAACGCTACATAAACTCCTTTACTCATATATCTAAACAAATGGGTGAATCCTTTTTATTTTATGTAGTATCTTCACCCTCACAACCTCCTCCTCATGATTTATGGAGGATTTTGTAGTTTCATTAAGTTTTTTTTGTAATTATACATGAGTATAAATGAGATGGTGATTAGGGGAGTGTAATTTACTCTTATTTTCACATTAAAATTAGGCCAACTAAATTAATTCACCAAAAAAAGAAAAGATTGCCTAAAAATTAAGACAGCAATATTATGAGAAATAGACTGATACATGGGGAAAATAATTCAATATAATAAAAATACATGCGCATTAAAAATCAAATCTTACGTAAATATTTTTTATGAAAAAATTCTTCATGAATAGAGGAATAAAAAATGAGATAATATAAAGAAGAGTGACCTTTAAAATATAAAAAATAATGTGAAGATGTAGCTAATAATGAGAGAGGAGTGAGCTCATTAGAAACATATATAAGGAGAGAGGAGTTACACAAAAAATTCAGTGTGTCTAGTTTCACTAATCCCTATAGGTTGAGGAAGAAATATATAAAATGTTTGAAAGAAGTTACTTGTGACCTAAACTCTAATATTGTATTCAAAATGGCCAAAAGAGGTGTGACACCACATAAATCTAGAATATGTTAATTAAAAATTCATATAACGAGTAATCTAATAAACACCTAAATTGACTTAAGATAATAAAGTAAACCCATAAATAGATTAGTCTTAGACACTCACCCTTAAAATTAATTTTAGATTTGAAAAGTGGGTAAAATTTTTAAAATAAATACGGGAGTTGACTCTAAATAATAGTCCTCCTTGATGAAAACTTCATAGAGAGGAATTATAATACTATAAACATTTAAGAAAATAATGAAGATAATATGTGTCACCAAAATTCATGTAAAAATGAAGGTTTGATCATTTAAAACATCTAGGAATCCTCTTTAGACAATAATGGTTAATATTTAATATAATAATGACCAACAAGAAATGAAATTACATGATCTACAATGTCTATAAAACACACAAGCTAACACCAATATTTGGGTTAAATAAAAAACATACCATGAAATATTATTATATACATATAATTATTGTATTAAAATTAGATATAATAATAGGCATCTAGAGAAAAATTCAACTCCCATAACAAAGACATAAATGTAGCACCATAAAACATTCGCAAAAAGGTAACATTTAGAAGAATTGACATTAGATCAAACCAAAACATATTTCCTTGACAAATTATAAGAAGAGGTAAGCATAAAAATAAATAATTAATTACTTTTTAAAAAAAAAAAAAAAATTAAACTTATCAAAAGGGACATAAAGAACATGTTTCCCTTTTCCCATAAGATATTTTACGTTAAGAAATTAAGTAATTGTTAAAAGAATGCATATTAAAGTCTCAAGAATATTCCATAACTTTAGGGATCTAAATTAGTTTAACATTTGAAAGAGGTGTTTTAGTGATTTTGAAAAAATTTAAAAGGCTGTGATTTGTTTACTATGAAATTTGCACATATCTAATTTCTAACACTTATAATATTATGCCCATGTTTACCAAAATGACACAACTTTTACCAGTTTAAACCAAAGTATGAGCATAAAATTCCTTATAACAAAATGTATTATGATGCAATTTGTTTGGATGATTACAAAAATATGACTTCATCTTAAAATCAACACTAAAATTATTAAAATCATGCCCTCCAAAAAAATAGTGACAAATGAAAGGAGCTCAACAATAAATACCTATTCCACCGATAGTATAACCCATTGATGGTATAATATTAAAACTAGGGTTATAAACATAATTTTTCAAAGGAATACACTTTTTATGAGAAATACTTTGTATATAATCATTAGAGGTGTGATAGTTTTCAAAGGACACAAATTTAGCATTAAGATTGTCAATTAAATTACTCATACTCTTTAATTTAATATTTTAAGAGGATTTCAATGTATTAATAATCATTTTCTAACACTGAGTTTGATATTTAAAATA
>JARHVA010006743.1:77500-175000 GCA_037957365.1 Torreya grandis | reverse complement strand
CTAATTATATATGCATGGATGATGGGCAGCTTGGTAACCATAATATCCTTAGCCATTTGGATGATAAGAAAAAATAAATCACTACTATTAGAGCTTCCATGACAGTCACAAATATAATTTCTGCATAGTGATTTAGAGAGTGAGCTATAACCTATGAAGAGTTTTTTACACTATAGATAGGCTTGGATAGGATAATTTGAGCTTGATGAAACCATTAAGGAATATTTATAGGTAGATATATAATATTGAAGGAGGGTTGTGTACTAATCATTTATCACTGGATTAACCTTTTTTTTTTTAAAATCCACATTAGATCTTTAAAATTCACCAAGGAAACATATCTCTCTTGCTCATCCACTCTTTACTCCAACAGAATTAAATGCACAAGTCTACAAAGTCAAAGTTTTGTTAATGTAATGTAAAAAAGATTAAGAAAACTATCATATATTAAAAATTATAGAATGGCATCGCTATGAGTGAAGATCCAAGGTAGATTAATATAATTTTTGTTTTGATGACTTTGATACATCACTAAACATTGAATACGTATAGGTGAGCAATGCATCTTCTCTAATTTCACACAAAAATAATAAGACTATGAAAAATAATAATGCATCAATTGGGGTAACTCAAAATAATAGATGCCCCTCATAAATCTCATAATTCTATATGCCTACTCTAATATGAGATAATGAGGTTGGTTCAGATCTAAGCATGTGGAATACATAGAGACAAAATATTTAAACACAACATAATAATTTTTTGCATCGACTAATACATTGGTTATTAAATAGCTAAGATGGTTCACCTAGTTCCTATAAAATAGTAAGGATAACAAACAACTAACCCATACTGGTATAACAAGAATATGTTATTTCCATAAACTATATATTTTACTAAGCAACTAATCTATCTATGTGAGTTGTAATTTACTCACATAATATTATATTTACCTCTTAATAAATATCAACTGTAACTAGTAATGTAACAAATGAATCCATAATAATTGACACTATTAAACATGAAATAGTGTTTTATCATATTTTATTATTTATTAATTATGAATGGTAAGAAAAAAATGTTTAACTAAGAAATACAACCTTGTAATTTTATAGAAGGATCATATATATATATATATATATATATATATATATATATATATAGAGAGAGAGAGAGAGAGAGAGAGAGATTTCAACACACCATAATAATTTTCTACATATTATTTGAATAATACATGGGTTATTAAATAGGAAACATGATTTACCAAGTTCATACAAAATAATAAGGATAAAAAAAACTAACCCATTAATAGAGATAACATTATAATAAGAATATAGTGTTTTAATAAACAATATATTTTACTAACCGACTATTCTATCTACGTGATTTGTAACTTACATAATATTATATTTACCTCTTGATAAATATCCACTGTAACTACTAATGTAATAAAATAATCCCTAACAATTTATACTATTAAACTTTAAATATAAAATGTTTTATCCCATTTTATTATTTATTAATTATAAATGGTAAGAAAAAATGTTTAACTAAGAAAGATAACCTTGTGGTTTTATAGAAGGAGCATTCATAAATATACATATTTCTATAAACAATATTTTAGGAGTCCTTTTACCTATTAAACTATTTTATGATTCTTTAAATTTTAAGAAATGATGAAAAAAAAAATGTATACTATTTGATATAACTTAAAAATAAAAAAAATAATAACTATTACAAATATTTTGCACTTTCAAACTTTTTTTTTTCTTTTTAAAAATGCCAACTCTTTGTTTTAATATATAAATATTTTTTTAACAATTTTTAAAATCATAATGTTTCATAAAATTATTATAAATAATTTGTTATAAAAATAAAAACCACTAATATGAAAAACCTACCTAATTTTATTAATTAATTTTATACATCCATAATTTGGAAAGTTACTATAACCAATATACCCCATACAAGGTGATAGTGGACTATAACTAGTATACCCACCATACAAGGTGAGTACAATAGAATGAGAGTAATGCATGTATATCCTTCCACCTATCAACAATTTTATATACTTTAGTGTGATTCCCTTATTTTTATTCATTGGGTATTTGTTCTATGTTTAATAAATTTAAGTTTAATCTATTAGGATTATTCAGTTATGAACAATGGCAGTGAAGATTTTCAATATAAATATAATAGCGAAACCTACCTTAGTTCAAGGTTCTTGTAATTCAAATTTCAATTCATATATATAAAGGATTGGATGGCGATGAGCAATCCAGTGATGCTTAAGAGGAAGTTGCATGATTATTTAGAGTATGATAGACGTTAAAGTAATTTATATAGTCTTTAGGTTTGTTAGTTCATTTTTATGAATTAGTTGTTTGTTTGTTTTTTTTTTCTTCTTTATTTTTAAGTATGTGTTTATTTTATTTCATTTCATTTTAATATTTTTTATTTTTTTAAATTTGTTGTATATATTAGAGTAAAGTTTGAATGTTTAAAGTGTATTAAATATTTTTTGTATTTTAATTGTCTTTTTTTTGGTAGATTAAGAATAAATTAGTATTAAAATGAAATAATAGCAATAGAGATAAAAATTATGGTTTGAAATTCTATAAAGTTTACATTCATAACAATGAGTTTAATAGTTATTTGTATTGATTTTAATGTTTTTTAAATAATAATATTATTAATATTTTAATTTAATTGGAGATGGTTTAATGAAAAATTGTTGGGAGTTTCTTTCACTAGCCTTATTTCATTATTAAAGGTGTTTATAGGATAAAATTAGTAACAACACCATGTAAGGGGTTTGAACCTCCACCTCTAAGAGAGAAAGACTCAACTAAAGAAAAGAACAAAATATTGGTACCTAAAATAAAAAACATGAAATGATAAATTTGGACCTTATTTTACAATCTAAAAATGTTTTGTACTGTACTTTAATTCTAATAAAAAATATTAAATGCATTACATTACAATACCATAAAATTAACTGAACATTAAATTTTAATGTTAATTACAAAACCTTGAAATGTGAGCGAACACTAATTTTTATTATATATATATATATATATATATATATATATATATATATAGTTTTAATTTGAAAAAGAGTAAAAGTGAAATTATAAAAATTTATAAATTTTAATAACGAAAGGACATCAATTATTATTGGATCATGCATAATGTTACCTTTAAGTATTTAATAAAAAATGAAAGTGGGCAAATTGTATGTTTACAAAATATTAATAATTTAGTTTATTTTCCAACCCAAAATATTCCATCATCTCTAGTAGGGAATCAAAACTAGAGAAAAAAATTATCTAACTTTTTAATATAAATAAGTAAAAATCCAAATTTCTAATAGACTCCTAGTAGGGAAAAGATTTGCATCTTAACTCACCTACATGGTGTAACTTGAGATTCACATGTGTATAAAGCTTTGAGGTGTTATAAGTTTTTATTAAAAATTATGTTAATGGTTTTTTATATGATGTTATTTTTACCTTAATATATATTTATATGTGATGCAAATTTAAATAATGTTATAGGATAAAAACCAAGGATTACTAAAATTTGGAATAAAATTGGTTTATTTAATAAAAAATAAGATAATTATGAATATGAGTAAATTAGTAATTTAGGATACAAAGTATCACTAATTTTTTTGAATAAACTCACATAATTTAGGAAATAACTAATAATAAACTAAAAATTTATTGTATTAAAAATAGTGGAAGTAACTAATGTTTAAAATCAAACACTGGTTACATACATGTAAGTGTACTGTATTATGCGTATCACACTAGATTATAAGCACTAGTTTTTTCAACATTATCCCCTTAATGATTAAGGTAAAAATTATTAATTTATTACATAATGAACAAAATTTATCCCTTGTAATTGATTTTGCCTTAAAAAACTATAATTTTACTTCTCCTTGATGAATCAAATCTATAATAAAATGATGAAGAATCCATTTATGTTTCATTATTTTATAACATAAAGAATAATTTCCTACCCAAATGTAGTCTTATTATCACAATGTATAATAATAGGATCATTTCATTATTATTTTTTGTTTTTTTTAAAATTCTACATATCCAAAGTGCTTAGCAACATATTGATGTTATTAGTATACAATCCACATTTGTTTTAGAAAGAGGAATAGTTTTTTTACTTATTTCAGTTCTAAGATATAATTCCATTGCCAAGATTAAAAATATATATCCTTAATTTTGGTTGTGATCATCTATTAAACCGCACCAATATAAATATGAAAATCTAATTAATTTTAAACTCTTTGATGTCATGAAATGAATGACATGATAAACTATGCCTTTAATATACTAAAGTATTATTATTTTTATATCTCTCATGTGATTCTCATGCAAATCTATCATAAATATGGAAAAAAGACTTACTACATAATAAATATTTGGTCTATTAAATGCTAGATACATCAAACTAATGGCCATCCTTTGAAATTGAATATAATTCACGTTGATGTTCTTACTTTAACTTATCAAATTTCAATGTTACTGATGTATAAAAAGATGTCAAACTTGAAGAGGACACAAATTTTGATTCATATCTTTGTTTGAGCCCATCTCAGATAAAAAAATTATTGGATCAAAAATTTTAATGGATCCATAACCAGTCATTTCATTTACAGGATGTTTTAGATATTTTTCAAAGACCAAACATGCCCATATAACTATCTAAAATTGTAGTTTAATTTTACTTTTGGTCTTTAAATAAATTTATAAATAGTCTATTTTTGTAGCAGGACTTGAATTTCAGTTGAAATTTGTCTGATAAATTAATTTTAGAATTTAATTTATTTTTTGTGATTTGTATGTTTGTGTGCACTTGCATGAAAAACATACTAAAAATACTAGTTAGTAAAAATAATAAGTCAAGTTTTACTTATTTTTAGAGTTTCAATTTTTTTTGTCAAATATAATTCTGAGTTGAGACTTATTTATGAATGGGTTATAATTATTTAAATCATTCAATACAAATCAATACTGATTATTTTTCAAAATATTTACCTATTATATTTTTTTTGTCTTGATAGTATTCGCATTCATTATTTGGAATCAATTATACCCTAAACCCTAAATCATATACCTTTAACCCTATGTCCTAAATCTAAAACCCTAAATCATAAACCTTAAACCATAAACTAATTGATTTAGCTGTAAATAATGTTGTTTAGAGTAAGAATCACTGAAGCAAAGAAAGTGGCCAAAATTTCGGAGGCCATAACTTTTGATCCATAGCTCTATTTGAGCGAACCTTCACGCCAAAATGATTTACTTAAAAAATTAGTTACATTCATATCCCACCCTACTAGTTAAGGAATTTTTTAATAATTTTTAGAAGCCAAATGTGACCATATAAGGGTCTAAAATTGTAGATTAATTTTATTTACATATCTTTCTATATTTAAAAAATTTATATTTTTTAACTAGATATGAACTTCAATTAAAATTTATTTGATAGATTCATTTTAAAGTTTAGTTTATTTTTGGAGATTTTTAGAGCTATGAGCAATTACATGTGAAACTTACTCAAAATAGCAGATTCTAAAAATAGTAGGTCAAGTTTATTTATTTTTTAGAGTTTTGAATTTTTCACGTCAACTCTAATTCTAAGTTGAGGCTAATTTATGAATGGTTAACAATTATTTAAATCATTCAATACAAATCAATTTTTTAGAATATTTATCTATTATATATATTTTTATTTTCTTAATATTTTGGTTCATTATTTAGCATCAGAGCAAGTTTGAATCTTGGACATGTAAGAGATGGTGACAAGACAAGGAATAATTGATAAAATGAAATTTACTATACAAGAGCTACAAAGGAAAGAATAAAAATTAACCCATATTGTTTCAAATTCTATAAGAGGAGCAAAATGAACAACAACCATAAATGAAAGAGAGGATTGTTAGAGATTTATAAGGAAAGAATGATGGAATTAAGGTTGGCATTCTATATTATTGTGGAAGTTTACAACTAGAGGAGTTGATAGATTGGATGAATAGCATGCAGACATTTTTTTGAATTGATAACTATGAGAGAAGATAAGAAGGTAAACTTTCCATGCATGAAATTAAAGGTTCATGCAATGATTTGGTTGGATCACCAATAAAAATAAATAAAAATAAAAGGTAAAGAGAAGATCAATTCATGGAAAAATATGGAGAATAAGTCGAGGGAGAAATTTATTCCTATGGATTATGCAAAAACCCTATATAGAATACTTTAAAATTTGAGGCAAAATGATAACAGTATAAAAAATTAGATGAGTTTTACAATCTTTCCATATGTGTGGATAATGATGAGATAGAAGAGTAGATGGCTATAAGGTATGTAAATGGTTTGAATTTTTTTATATAATATGAATTAAGCATACATAGAATGGTTTTCACAAAGGAAGCTTATCAATTAGTTTTGAAGGAAAAAATATAGAATAGACTGAATTTCAAAATAACATCTAATGGGAAAAGAAGATGATAATCCCCTTCTATAAGGGGATGAGGTGGATTTAATAAAAAAAATTGAGTTTCATATCACTAGAGAAGAATCATCTCGTGATCCAAAAAAATAAGAAGATAATAGACAAGGGTTTCAATACTAGTAAAAAATAATAGAGTTTTAGACAGTATGAAGTGATGGTTGTGGTAGAGGATGGTTTCTGAATCAACATAGGTCCTATTAATGAACCTCAAAACAATCAAGACAATAAATTATCAATGGATAAAACTTCTAAAAAAATAACTTCTATTGATTTGTATTAGATGAATTTAAATAATTACAAACCCAAACATTGTTTAACTAAGCCTCAACTCCGAATTAGAGTTGACAAGAAATAATTCAAAATTTTTAAAATCTAAACAAAACTTCTATTTTTAGTAGCTATTATTTTTAGTAAGCTTTACATGCAAGTGTGTGTAGCTGTAAAAATCTCCTAAAATAATATAAATACTAAAATTATCCTACTAGATGAATTTAAAATCAATTTCACATTTGATCATAAAAATATCTAATTTCTAAACATATAAAAATTCTAAAAAATCAACAAACTACAATTTCTAACCCTTAGATGGGCATGTTTGGCCTACAAAAAATATCAAAAATACCTATAAGTGGAAATCATGGCTTAGGGTAGCAATGAAATTGTCAACATAGTCATTTTGATGTGTGGAAGACATGAAATAGAGCTATAGGTAAAAAATTATGGCCTCCAAAAGTTTGACCTATTTTTTCTCAATCATTCTCCTCTTGTTGAAAACAACTTAGCTCATTTGAATTGGTGTAATTATACTACTAACATTTTTATTTATCAATCTTTTTATGATCCCATTATATAATCCAATTATTGTTTTCTTTTTACAATCTTTCCAACTGCACCAAATACCTGTTATAATTCCCTTGACTTGTGCTCCTTGTCTTCATATCCAAAACCTGCACTATCCTGTCTTTTTATTCTTTGGAGCCTCTTGATGCCAATTCATTTATTCATATTCATCACCTTCACCATATTATTCTCTATTTAATTCATATAAATATTAAATATTAAATACAAGGGATATATAAAAACTCTATGGTAAACTTACGTCATAACCATTGTCATTGATTTCCTTCACAATTCTGCATGGTCCAATTTTCTTATACTTCAACTTGTTTTACGTTACTTTTGGAAATATTTCTCTTCTAAATTAAACCATTACCAACTCTCTTTCTTTAAATACCTTGGATATTATTTTGACATATGCTACTAATATATATTTCTCATTGATTTCTCATAAATTTCTTCTTAGTCCTTCTTGTAACTATTTCATATGTTCTGCAAACACTTATGCATCATGACTGTCTCGATCTATAATTGGTAATTGAACCAAATATAAAATAACCATAAGATTTATCCCTTAAAAAATTTTAAATTGTGACTTTCATATTGATCTACTCACTAGAATTTTATATGCAAACTCAGCTTATGGTAAAGCCAAGTCCCATTACTTGGGCTTCTCTCCCACTATACATCTCAATAAATTTCACAAGATCCTATTCACAACTTCTGTTCATCTATTTATTTGTAGGTGATATCCATTATTGAATTATATCTTATTACCTATCTTCTTCAATAAAGTCCTCAAAAAATGACATAGAAATTTTGTATCCCTATATAAAGTAATAGTTTTTGGAGCACCGTGCAATCTCAAAATATCCTAAAAAATTATTATGCGACTCTAATGACATCATTGGTTTCTTTACATGAAATGGAATGAACCATTTTATAAAATATGTCTACAACAACAAAAATTGAATCATTACTTCTCTATGTGTTTCTAAATCCCAATAGAATATCTATACTCAAATCTATCCATGATCCTCTTGGAACTAGTAATGATATGAATAATATAGTATTTTATTTATGTCCTTTAGCCACATGACATATATTTCACCTTGAAAAATACCTTGTCACATCTCTCTACATCTTTGGCCAAAACTACTTTTCCTCCACCAAAGATATTGTCTTCATCTTACCAAAATGTTCAACCAAATCACCACTATGTAATTTTGTTATTATATTATCTCATACAGACCCAACTAGGATGCATAATTGTTTTCCTTTGAAGAGATAACCTACTTGTCTAATATACTCACCATGAATAGTCTCTATACCAAATATTAATGGATTTATACACTACTTAACTACTTTGCCAAAATATGGATTAGTATCATATAATTCTTTGATTGCTTCAAATACAACTACCTATGTCATCATATTAGTTAATAACACTAATCTTTTGCTCAATATATCAGCTACTTTATTTTATTTTTCGGATTTATGTTTCAACACAAAAGTATACCCCTACAAGAAAGATACCCACTTGGCATGCCTATTATTCAATTTTTTTTGGTGTATTCACATACTTAAAAGCCTCATGATCTATAAATAGGACAAACACAACACCATAGGTCAAACATAGCACCATAGTACAAAAACAACTCCAATGCCATAATTCTTGTTAAATTGCATATATCTCATTATCATAGGTAGAATACTTAATTCTTACCTCATTCAATTGCTCACTGAGATATGCTATTGGATTTCCTTCATGACTCAACACAACACCAAATCTCACAAGTGAAACATCACAATCAACCTCAAACAGTTTATAAAAAACAATTAATGGTAAAATCATTCTTTCTATAATCCATTTATTTAAAAGATAAAGATTTATGTGGCTACTCTAGTCCATTTAAATTTCTTCCCTCACATGCACTTTGTTATTGGTGCCACAATACTAGTATATTTTTTAATTATTTTTTTGTAAAAAGTTACTAAACCATGAAAACTTCTTACCACTATAATCCTTTCTAGAATAGACCACTCAACAATTCCCTTTATTTTTTCTTCATCCATTCCCACACCATTAGTTGAAATTACAAATTCCAAAAATACCAAACTATTCAACATAAATCTGCACTTCTTCAAATTTGTATACTTCTTAATAAATCCAATACCATTCTCAAATGTTATAAGCACTCTTATTTATTCTTATTAAATATCAAAATGTAATCAAAATAAGCAACCAAAATGTTATCAATATATTTTCTAGTATTGTATTCATCATCCTCATAAATGTGTTAGGTTAATTAGATCATTAGAAAGGCATCACGATCCATTCATATAAGCCATCCCTAGTTTTGAATATATTTTCCATTCATCTCCTTCATGAATTTCAACCTGATAATAATCACTTCTTAGATCAAACTTGGTAAAATATTTGGCCCTACAAGGACATCCATCGTATCATCTAAATGAGGTATAAGAAATTTATACTTGATTTAAATATTATTAATGGTTGTACTATCCACACACATTCTCCATCCTCCATCTTTCTTTCGAGTTAGAAATGGTGGTGTTGTATATGGAATCATACTCTACCTTTTTATCTTCTTTCTTAATAATTTATTAATCTATTTATTTAATTTTTTTATATTCTATTGGAATCATCCTATAAGCTACTTGATTGGGTGGAGCTAATCCTAGAATTAAATCAATGCAATGTTGAATATCTCTCTTTGGTGGTAAACCATTTGGTAACTCGTTAGGCATAATATATGCATATTGGTTCAACACTCTTACTAATTTTGTTGGTATTGTTACCATTTTTGTTTCTTCACTCTTTAATACTAATACATAATAACAACTTGCCACCTTCATATCTTGGATAGATTATTTAGTATAGAGAATGCTTTATATCTGTTCTTCCTCTTTAAGAGGTTTAAAAACTATCTTTCTACCAACTTTCCAAAAATTATACATATTATTTTCTCCATCATCAATAACTTTCATATCAAATTGCCATGGTCTTCCCAATAACACATGACATGCATCCATCAGAATAACATCACACCATATTTCATCATTATAACTTTTTCCTATAGAAAACTTGATTAAGCACCTTTTATCTATTGTAACTTAATTCCCTTTCTTAAACCATGAAATTTGATAAGGATTATGATGATTTTTACATTGTAAATTTAGTTTCTCTATCAATTATTTAGAAACCATATTTTCACAACTACCACCATCTATAATTACTTTACATACCTTTCCACCTAAAGTACATCTTGTCAAAAAATGTTTGATCATAGCCATACATCACCACCCTATTTATTCTACACTTGTTCCTTATTTCGAGAGATCACGGTTATTCCCATTATGAGATTATCTCAAAAATCTATGGGTACAACTTAATTTTTTTGCTCTTATATCTCACCCTCAACTAGATTCACTATTGAGTGATCTTCTTGGCTCCTTTGTTGATCTTTATTTAATGGAAATCCAAATTCTCTATGTCCTTTTCCACATCTATAATAGACATAATATCTACAATGATTTAGAAACCATCATCTATACTACCATAACCTTATCCTCTATGAAACCATCTTCCTCTTTATTGGTATTTAAACCCTTGCCTATTATCATCTTGACTTTCTGTACCACATGATGATTCACCAATATTACTATGAAATCCTCATCTAGTGGTATTAAAGCCACCACATCCCCTTATTGGAGGGGATTTTCCACTTTTTGGACCATGAGACATTCTTCTAATTTTTTTTCTATTTTATTTTCCTTTTGATTTCAAAGCTAATTGATAAGCATCCTCCATGCAAAGTAATCTCTACATGCTTAATTCATCTTAAATAGTAAATTTTAAACCATTCACATACCTTGTAGACATCTTATATTTTATTTCATCATGTTTCACTTGTATATAAAGTCTATAAAAATCATATGTATACTCTTCTATACTATGATCAATTTACCTTAAATTTTTAAATTGTCTGTGTAGGGTTTGTGCATGATCCATGAGAAGAAATTTATCCCTCATGTAATTCTCAATATTTTTCCATGTATTAATCTTCTCTTTAAATTTTCTCTATCTCTCTTTCTATAGGTGATTCCATCAAATCATTGCATGACCTTTCAATTTTGTGCATGCAAACTTTACCTTTTTGTCTTCCCTCATAGTCTTCCACTCAAAGAACTTTTCCATGCTATTCATCCAATCTATCAAATCCTTTGGTTTTAAACTACCTACATAATCTATAACATCAAATTTTATTCCTTCATTTCTTCCTTATAAATATCGAACCATTCTCTCTTCCATCAATGGTGGTTGATCATATTGTTCTTTTTTTTACTAATTTTTTTCATCATGATCCATGTCTTCGTCAGCTTCATTAGCACCTTCTCTTCTTTTTTGATTGGTGATAACCTTTATTAATTATTAGATTTACCTATGTAGCTCTTATATAGTCTAGCTCATCTATGATATTCCTCCTCATCCTCTCTATTTCTTACTCTACTAAGATTCAACCATTCTCTGATACAAGATAATGAACCCAAAAATAATCAAGACACTAAATTATCAAAAGGTAAATCTTATAAAAACAATAAATTATATTGATTTATATTTAATAACTTAAAGTAATTAAAAAATCAAACTATTCTTAAATAAGCCTCAACATAAAATTAGAGTTGGCATGCAAATTTATAAATTAAAAAAAAAAAAAAAAAACTAAAATCTAAAAAAAAACTTATATTTTTCACATATGCTATTTTTAGTATGTTTTGCATGCAAGTGTGCACAAATATAAAAACCTCATAAAATAATCTAAATACTAAAATTATTATATTGGTCAAATTTCAAATGAACTTCAAGTCTATTCATTAAAACATACAATTTCTAAAAATAAAAAAAATCTTAAAAAATCAGAAAATTGCAATTTTGGACCTTTAGATTGTCACGTTTGACCTATAAAAAAAACTCTAATAAAAAATATAAGATTAGAGAAGCAATGAAATTTTCAAGACAGTTTTTTTGATATGTGGAAGAGCTCAAATGGAGCTATGGATCAAAAATTTTGGCCTCCAGAAGATTGGCCTATTTTTTCTACATCACCTATGTTTATTATAAATGCAAAGAAAAAATCCATAGATAATATTATTTTACACACTACCAATATCAATAATGAAGTTAAGAAGACCATGAAATATTTAACTTAGTTGAATCTAAAATAGAAGAGAAAAATATTAAAGTTGCAACAACAGAGATTAGAGAAAATCTCATGATGAGTAGAATAATGATTTCTCCAAGGAAAGAAAATGTGAAGGAAAAAAAGGCGGTGATGCATGGATATTAAAAAATGTATTTATAAAAGGGTGTACTTAAGGAGGTAATATATTCAAAGTAGCTATAAATGGTGGTAGTTAAGAACATATTATTTCTAAAGATATGATTGATAAACAAGGTTTACAATATGAAAAACATCATAATCCTTATCGAATTTCATGGTTTAATAAATGGAATGAAGCTAAAGTAGATAAAATGTTCTTAATCAATTTTTATATAAATAAAAATTATAGGGATAAAATATTATGTGATTTTATACCAATGGATGCAATCCATGTGTTATTGGGAAGGCCATGGTGGTTTGATAGAAAACTTGATCATGTTAGAGCAAAGAACACATATAGTTTTTAGAAAGGTGGTATGAAGGTAATTTTATTACCTCTTAAAGGATAAAGGTAGTCTAAAATAATGCTAACTTTAAAATAATTTATCAAAGATATAAAGATGATATGCTAATGTTAGGCATTGGTAGAAAAGAAAAAAGACCCAGAAGTGGCACAAATAGCTAGGATCAGCATAACTAGTGTTGAAAGAATATGTAGATGGTATACCTAATGAGTTAACTAGTGGTTTATAACCAAAGAGAGATATTAAACATAATATTTATCTCATTTTAATATAATTTCTACCCAATTAAGTAGCTTATAGGATGAGGCCAATAAAACATGTAAAATTGAGTAAAATAGTTACTAAATTAGTGAAGGAGGGTGTAGTAAGGAAGAGCATGAATCATTATGCAACACCAATGTTCCTAAATCCAATGAAATATGGAGGGTTCAAGATGTGTGTGGGTAGTATAAAAATAAATAAAATTATAAACAAGTATAGGTTTCCTATACATCATTTTGATGATATGATAGGTATTCTTGTAGGAGCAAACTATTTTTCCAATAATTATTTGAGTGTTTACTATCAGAATTGAATTCATGAAGGATATGAATGTAGATTAACATTAAATACTATATATGGTTTTTATGAGTTTATGGTGATTTCATTGGGATTATCTAATGCACCCAACACATTTATGAGGGTGATTAACATAGTGCTAGGAGAATATAATTATAAGTTTGTGGTGGTTTATTTTGATGGGATTTTAAAATTTATTAAGAGTAAATAAGAAACCTTATAACATTTGACAATGGTATTATAGCTTCAAAGAAAATATAATCTCTATGAAAATTTGAATAAGTTCAAGTTTATATTGAATAGTTTGGTATTTTTAGGATTTGTAGTTTTAGTAGATGGTGTAAGAATGGATGAAGAATATGTAAAAGCAATTATTAAGTGCCCTATCCTAGAGAACATCATAGAGTTAATAAGTTTCCATGGTTTATAAATTTTTTAGAGAAATTTTAATAATAATTATAGTAGTATTGTTGAATCAATAACATATTATATGATAGGAAAGTAAATTGAATAGATAAGAGAATCAACACAAAGATTTGAGTTGTTAGTGAATAAAATTATAGAAAAGACTATTTCAGAATTGCCATATTTTCACAAAGTTTTTAAGGTTGATTTTGATTCTTGATTTGTGGGAATTTGTGTTGTCTTGAGTCAAAAAGGGAAGCTAATAGTATATTTTTGTGATAAATTACATAAGGTAAGAACAAAGCATTATACTTATGATGTTGAATTTTATGCCATAGTACAAGCATTAAGAAATTGGAGGTATTCTCAAATGCCTATGAAGATTATCAAATTTACTGATTATGAGGCTTTGAAGCATGTAAGTATTAAAAAGAAGTTAAATTGTAGGCATAAAAAATGAGTGTCTTTATTATAGGGTTATACTTTTGTCTTGAATCAAAAATTAGGAAAACATAACTAGTTAGCTGATTATTTGAAAAAGTAAGTGGGGATGATAACTACTATGGTAAGTGAAATGGTTGTATTTGAATTTATTAAATAAGTATATGATATTGATCTAGATTTTGGCAACATAGTTGAGCAATTATGGAATCCATTGACCGGTGATACAAGTGATGTGTATGAAGAGGATATTATTAAGGAAGGTTATATATTCAAGGGGAAACAATTATGGATTTTAAATTGGATTTTAAGAGCCAATATAATATTAGAATTACACAATGGTGGTTTGGACAGACATTTTGGTAAGAAAAAGATAATAGATTTGTTGAAGGAGAATTATTTGTGGCCAATAATGAAAATATATGTGACAAGATATGCTACAAGGTTTAGTATATGTCAGGTGGCAAAAAGATATATACAAAATACATGACTATAAATGCCATTACCAGTTCCAATAGGACCCTAAACAAATTTGGGTATGGATTTTGTGTTGGGATTACCAAACACGCAGAGTGGTAATTATTGTTTTTTTATTGTTTTATATAAGTTTTCTAAGATGATTTATTTTATTTCATGTATGAAAACTAATGGTGCCACTAGATTTTCAAAATTATTTTTTAAGGATATTGTGAGATTGGATGGTGTTCACAAAACCATTACATAATATAGGAACAAAAAATCTACAAGTAATTTTTAGAGCACTTTATGGAGTATAATGGGGACTAAGATAAAATTCACTAGTGTATACCACCCCCAAATAGATGGACATATAGAAGTTGTAAATATGAGATTGAAACATTGGTTGAAATGCATAGTGGGAGAAAATTCCAAGCAATGGGCTTCAATTTACCACAAGTTATGTTTGCTTATAATAGTTCAGTGAACATATCAATAGGTAAATATTAATTTCATATTATTTATGGGATAAATCTTATGAGTGTTTTGGATTGCGTATAGTTACCAATTACAGAATGAGTTAGTGATGATCTACAAGCATTTGTAGAACATAGACAACCATTACAAGAAGAATTAGGAAGAAAAATGTACAATAAATTAATGAGAAGTATAAATCAGTAACACATGTTAGAATACGGTCAAAAATACTTGAATAAGGAGATTTAGTGATGGTTTAATTGGGGAAAGATATATTTTTAAAAGACACATATATAACAAGTTGAAGTAAAAGAAAATTGGACCATACAAAATTGTGAAAATAATATGTGACAATCCTTATTAGGTAAGCTTACCACATAATTTTGATCCTTGTCCAATGTTTAATGTTTCATATTTATATGATTTCCATGGATAGTATGGGGAAGGTTAAGAATATAAAAAATAGATTGGAATCAATAGATTCCAAAGAAGAAGACTAAAAAGATAGTGCATGTTTTGTATAAGAAGACAATAAACATAAGACAAGGATGTTATGATAGATATTTGGTATGGTGGGAGTGATTAGATTAGGAATACAACACTTGGACTATAGAATGGGAGATAAGGAATAGTAATAAGAACAAATGGTAGTAATATAATTAGAGCAACTCATAGGAGATGAGTTGTTTTCAACTAGAAAAGAATGATGCTGAAAAAGAGGTTGATATTTTGGAGGCCCTAAATTTTGATCCATAGCTCTGTTTGAGCCCATCATCATGCCAAAAAGGCCATTTTGAAAATTATGATTTAACCATAACCTTCCCTTCCAATTATAGGATGATTTAAATATTTTTCAAAGGCCAAATGTGACCATCTTCAGGTCCAAAATATTAGTTTAATTTTATTTCCTATATTTTTATAAAAATTTCAATTGTTTATTATTGTAACCAAACTTGAACTTAAGTTAAAATTAATCCCATAAATTAATTTTAGATTTTATTTAATTTTTGGATATCCTTAGAGTTTTGTGTGCTTGCATTAGAAAATTACTAAAAATAACAACTACTAAAAATAATAGGTGATGTTTTATTTATATTTAGATTTACACATTTTGTATATTAACTCTAATTTTGAGTTGACTCATATTTATGCATGGTTTTTAATTATTTGAATATTTTAATACAAATCAAGGCTAGTTATCATTCATAATCTTCGCCTATTGGATTTTTATTTGTATTTACAATATTTTGGTTCATTATTTATAATGATTGATTTTCCATTTGTTTAGACTTTTCCATTTTGAAACATCTCAATAGTTTTTAGGTAAACATAAATTTTAAAAAAAATATATCATCAATTGACTAATATACCTCCACACTAATAAAGTGATGCATCAATCCAATATCAATCATCTAAAATTCTTTCATCATTGCGTGCTTAAAATTTTGCATCATGGCAGGAATATTCTTTGTAAAAATCAATTTATGAACACAAATAAAACCATTAAAATTTTGTTACCTTTATTTTTCACATATAATGTTTGCTTATTTTTACTTCTAATAAATCCATGATACTATAAATAATTTTTATTTCTTGAATACCAAGATCTAGGATCTTTATTTTAGCTATACAATGATTTATTTGTATTTGTATAACATATATTAATTCTCTTTTACTTCAAAATAAGGTGGATTCTACAAAAATATCCTCATCGATGAAGCCATTCAATAATGTTGACTACACATCCATTTGATGAATTGTCAACCTATTATGGGATTATAATACTAACATTATTCTTATTATATCCCAGTGAGAAACTAATGAAAATGTTTCTATCAGAGTTGTTGCCAAAATTTGGATAGTGTGAGTGCAATGGAGACATGATCAAACAAGTTGAAGCAAGTGCACACCACATAGATGCTAAAGCAATTTGAAAATAGCATAATAAGATAAATTTCACAAGACAAAATGGAGAAAACCAAAATCTGATTAGCATGAGATGGCCAAAGTGAGGAATACATATAGGAGATTACGAAAGTAACTCCTCCACAAAAGGTGGACAAGGCACCCCAAGAATAGACAGTAACTCCTCCATGAAAGGTGGTGATAAGGTGCTAAGAATAGAGATGTAACTCCCATCAAGGGAGTTACCTATGACATTCTTATGACACCTATGACACATATATGACACACACCTCCACATAAGCTAGCCTGTCCCACAAATGTAGGAAAACTCCATGTATGCACAAGAAATACAATTTCCCTAATTAATAAATAGGGAAAAATAAAAACCTACACTAATACCCCCCATAAGCATAGCTTAGGTGGGTAGCGTGGAAATATAAAATGGGCCCCGACAACTAGGCCTGATGAGGTACCCATGTACAAATGCAATCTCCCATAAGATAGAGAAAAGGAGAAAACCCGTAGGAAAAAACTCCCTCCCAATAGAGAGACATAAAAGAAACGAAGAGGTTAGAAGGCCCCCCTAAAGATGATACTGCTATAGACGTGGACTGCACCCCAAGAAGAGCTCGTATATGAATGAACTTGCTCTCAATAAAAGGGTTGGTGAAGATGTTTGTAACCTACTCTGAAGACTAGCAAAATATCAAGTCAATGACTTGATTATGAATAAGCTCCTGAATGAAATGCATGTGAATCTCTATGTGCTTGGTCTGCTAGTGTTGAACTAGATTCCTACAAATTTGAATGGTACTCTAGTTGTCACAATAACTGATGGTGGGCTGCATGATAGGAATGCCAAATTCAAAAAGAATCCCCTGAAGCCAAATAGCCTCAGTAGCTACATTAATATCTCCCTTATACTCTACCTCTATGGATGATATAGCAATAGCATTATGCTTCTTGCTAGACCAACTGATAGGACCAGAACCTAGAGAGAAACTGTAACCACAAGTAGACTTGCAATTCTATGAATTGCAAGCCCAGTCTGAATCTGTACATCTAACCATGTCAACCTCTATGCCAAATTTGTAATGAATCGCATATCTATGTCAACCTTATATGTAATGTAAGATCCTCTTAGCTAGTTTCCAATGTAGCTCATGAGCTTCCTACATGAATCTAGGGACAAGTTCCACTGTATATTATGTCAGGCCTAGTGTGAGTCAAGTATATGAGACTACCAACAAGTTGTCTATATCGAGTGGCATCAACCAATGGTGAAGAACAATCAACCTCAAGCTTGAATCATGATAGAAATGTAGTCAAAGATGGCTTGCAATCAGCCATGTGAAACTGAGCTAATAAGTCAAGAGCATACTTAGGATGTGTAAGTGAAATCATTGAATTTGACTGTGAGATCTCGATGCCAAGGAAGCAATGCAACAAACCCAAGTTTGTCATGTCAAATCTATCTTAGAGAGATGCCTTCACCACTGAAATAGCCGATGAAGAACTCTCGGTGATAAAAAGGTAATCAACATATAGAACAAAAATCAAGAGCAAATTATCCTACCGCAAGAAGTAGACATTGGGATTAAAATGGCACCTAGTGAATCTCGCTATGAGAGGGAAGGAATCCATCTTATCATACCAAGCCCTATGGGCCTATTTCAGGCCATACATAGATTTATTAAGTCTACATACTAATGAAGAATCTTGAACAAATCCTGGCTGCTACTCCATGTAGATCTCCTCCTCTAGGTCTTCATGAAGAAAGGCACTCTTCACATCCATCTGATCCACATCCCAACCATGTGTTGCACTAATAGCCAAGGTGACTCGAATAGAAGTCATCTTTGCAATGGGTACAAAGGTCTCTGAGTAGTTAATTCCTGTGACCTGTGAGAAACCCTTGGCAACCAATCGTGCCTTGTACTTATCAACTGACCCATCTGCTATAAACTTGGTTTGATATATCCACCTACATCAAACCATCTTTCTTACCTTAGGAAGTGAAGTCAAATCCCAAGTGTGACTTTTGATTAAGGAAGAATATTCTTCCTCCATAGTATTATCCCACTCAGGTACCCCCGATGCCTCTTAAAAAGTCTATGGATTTGAAACTAAAGCAAAGAAGGCATGTGGATCTCTCTAAAAATCCCCCTAGTATGTCTATCATTTGCAGGATCTTCTACCCAAGTTCCAGCACTCTCAAGTGTCTGTCTGGCCCAAAGTGGCCTGAAAGTGGGTGAGTTAGGTGTTAACTCCTCATCCTCTGACTGACTAGAGGTGGATGACTCTACATCACTATCCTCACTGCCTGAACTTGAAAAAGAAGAAGAAGACGATTCTGGCTCAAGAACCTGCAATGCCTAATCTGAATATGATGAGGAATCATCATGAAGAAGTAGATCCAATGAGGGAGAAGAAGTGTCAAGTATTGAGTCTCTAGGACTCTCCTGAATATAGAGACTTCTCTAGATGAACAACTCATGAGTGACTGCATCTAGAAGGTGATATCACTTAATACCATCCAGATATCCTACAAAGATGCAATGCTTGGACTGACATTCCATATCTCTACATTTCTTCTTCAGAATGCAGGCCATGGCTGGGGATTTGAAAAATCTAAGTTGCTCAACATCATGTTTCCTTTTATGCCAAGCTTTAAATGGTGTTATCCCTTTCAAAGCTTTGTGAGGAACCCTATTTTGAATGTAGCAAGTACAATTGATGGCTTTGGCCCAGTACTATGGTGCTAAGGATTTGGAGAGAATCATATAGCTACCCATCTCTTTTAAGAACCTATTATTGCATTCTATAACCCCATTCTATGAAGGACTATAAGTGACTGTGTGCTACAAGTCAATCCCCTCTATGGTGCAAAACTGATCAAACTTGATGCTAACATACTCCCCTCCATTATCAGTTTGAAGAACCTTGATGGATTTCTCACTCTGTTTCTCAACAAGAGCCTTGAAGTCTAGAAAATTTTCAAACACTTCAGACTTTTGTTTGAGAAAATGTATCCAAGTGTACCTAGAGAAATCATCAATGAAAGTGAGGATGTACTTGGCCCTTATGAAAGATGGTTGGGGAAAGGGTCCTGATACATCACTGTGGACTAACTCCAAAGGTTGTGAAGCCCTCCAAGCTTTGCCTTTGTCAAATTTTGCTTTGGGATGATTCCCAAGGGAACACCCCTCACAAAGTTTCTTTGAGAATTGGACACGAGGCAAGCCAATGACCATGTCATTTTTTCAAAGATGTTCAAGATAGCGGTAGTTAAGGTGGCCAAACTGCTCATGCCATAATTTGCTAACTCCATCTGAATGAGTTAGCAATGTTTTTGGAGAAGAATCTGATGTAAGATGTAGGAAGGTGTATAACTTGGCTTGGTGATCTACCCTACCCACTACCACTGTAGTATCACTATGCAACTCCCTGATAGCCACTAAATATGGTGAAAACTCAACTCTCATGCCCCGACCAATGTGAATGATTTGGTACACTGATAGGAGATTGGTTGAAAGAGAAGGAACACTTAAAATATTATTTAATGTTCCTCCTTCCATTTCAACTGACCCTCTCCCTAAAACAGAAATTCAAGTGTCATCACCCAAACTAATTGAAGTCATACTACAAGGCTCTAAAGATGAAAACTCAACTAGTGAAGAGCCCATGTGGTGAGAAGCACCTGAAGCGATGACCCATGAAGATGTAGAAGCTGTTGTGGATACAAGGGCCTTGCCCTTTTCTTTCTCCTTACCCTTGCCTTTTGCCTTGGTAGAATCTTGGGTAGATGAATTCTGCTTGATGGACTCAGGAACACCTATGTTATTCTTCTCTAGAAGATGAGTTAGGTGATCTATTTTTTCTTCATGCATTTGTGTTCATCATGCCCTATATTTTTATAATTGGCACACTTAACCTTCTCTTTCTTAGGTTTCGCATTGGAAGATAAGTCTCAGTGTTGCTTTTGGTAGGATTGGTGTTTTCTTTCTTCTTCTCCTTTGTTGAAGTCTTATCCTTACCATTTCTACCTATCAAAGATTGGGGTTGAGTAGACTTCATTGTGCCCATTTGAATTAGCTTATCTTGCTCCCTAGTCAAGTTGGCAATGAATGAATCCAAAGAAGGCATTTTCCTTGTAGTGCCAAGGGGACTTTTTATGGAATGGAAAGTGGAGACAAAGACTGAATAACATGGACCTAAGTTTGTGAGAATAGAAAGTATGAGTTGATCATCTTTCTTCTCTATCTTAAATTCTTTCAATTGAAATCTAAGGGCCTTAAACTTAGTGAAGAAGTCCTGTAGGGTGTCAAAATTGCTAGGACTTAGACTTATGAGTTCATTTTCGAGCTCATGACCTTTCATCTCATCAAGCTTCCCAAATAAATTTTTTAAGGTGTCTCATATGTCATTGGGATTCTGGGAGGATTATAAATGGAAGAGAATTTTTGGAGACACATACAAGCTTAGTAATCCATAGGCCTCATCACTACGTTTGTACTACTTGACCTTTTCAGCATCAGTGTTGGGTTCTACTTCCGTACCCATGGTGATCCTATACAACCCTTTACTTCTAAGAATGATTGACATTTTAACCTTCCATTCATGATAGTTGAAGGGTGTTAGGGGTTTAACTTAAAAATAATCTATTTTTAGCTTAATTTAGGTGAAGTTGTGTTGATTTCAAGTTGTGAATTTATGTATAAAGGAGAATGAAAGCAAAGATTTGCAAGTTGTGGAAAGTAATCACACCCCCCAAAAATATTGAGCCCCCCCAAATATGTAACTGAATGCTCAAAATATATTAGACTCAGTCAAGAATGCATCTTAGAGCAATTAGTGCAAGACTAAAGCAAACAGGACATCAAACTCAACCAAAATGCATCCTGGGAGACCCAAAATTTTGGCACTTTTTTAAATAGTGAGTTTTTGACAAATAGCAAGCCTAAGTTGTGGATAATTTAATTACAAACACTTTTGAAAAAAATGTCACCCAAATTTGAGCTACCATTTGCAAGATATTAAAGGTTCAATTTTCACGTAAACTAGTTTTTTTGCGAAAAAAGCACTAAAACATAAAAAAATGCATATTTTGAGAGGTAAGTGGCATTCTAACCACTCATTGGATTCAGAACAAAATGAGGAATCCAAAGGAGGTGTGTGTGAAGGGGAATTGGCCTCCCGCCAACCCGGGCCTCACCCTTCATTTGTTGGACGCGTCGTATAGCCTGCTTGGTGGTAGAGTTGAAGGCACCTTGCTAGAGACTAGCATGTTGGAAGGACAGTGGCTGAAGTTGATGTATAAGCTAGAAGGAAAATAGTAGACTTGCAGACTGCTAACCAGAAGTGCACATCGTATGGCCTGCCATACAAAGGATGGTGTGGCAGAAGTGAAGACCAAAGGCTAGGCACTGAAGCCTGGCTGTAGAAGGACTACTGTTTGGACTTGATGCTCCTCCCTCTACACCCTATATTGCTCCTTCCTCTATTTCTGAGTGCAACAATGGTGCCCACGCAAATTGTTGAACCAACCACTGAAGTGAAGATAGCCAAGACACCCAAAGGCTAAGGATTTCCAAGAAAATGATACCAAAAATGATATATATATAAATATATATATATATATATATATACATTCATACATATACATATATGTATATGTATATGTATATGTATATGTAGACATGTATATATGTATATATGTGTGTGTGTGTGTGTGTGTGTGTGTGTGTGTGTGTGTGTGTGTGTGTGTGTGTGTGTGTGTGTGTGTGTATCTATATATATATATATATTAGATCATATCTAAAAAAAACAAAAAACAAAGAGAAATCCATTCCTCTTGATTTCAAAATGAACTAAAAGCATAATCATACACACGATTACCATTCTTGCTCTGATACCATATCAGAGTTGTTGCCAGAATCTAGATAATTCAAGTGTAATGGAGACATGATCACATGAGTTGAAGCATGTGCACACCACATAGATACTAAAGCAATTTGAAAATAACATAATAACATAAATTGCACAAGACAAAATGGAGAAAACCAAAATCTGATTAGCATGAAATGGCCAAAGTGAGGAATACATATAGGAGAGTACGAAAGTGACTCCTCCACAAAAGGTGGACAAGGCACCCCAAGAATAGACAGTAACTCCTCCATGAAAGGTGGTGACAAGGTGCTAAGAATAGAGAAGTAACTCCCATCAAGGGAGTTACCTTTGACATTCTTATGACACCTATGACACATCTATGACACACACCTCCACATAAGCTAGCCTATCCCACAAATGTAGGAAAACTCCATGTATGCACAAGAAATACAATTTTTCTAACTAATAAATAGGGAAAAATAAAAACCTACACTAATAGTTTCTTGATAGTCTATTTCATATACTTCTACATATCCTTTGGCTACTATCCTTGCTTTCTACATTTCAATTTTTACATCAGTCCTATATTTATTTTTATAAATCCATTTTAATATTATCACCTCTTTATCTTTTGTAAGATCAACTAGCTCACATCTTTCATTCTTATCAATTTCCATCATTTCTAACTCCATTTCCTCACACCAAAATCCATGCAAAATTACATCCTCATAACAACATAATTCAACTTGAAATATGATTTGTATCCTCTTGATTTATAGTTATTTGATAAATTTATGAAATGCATTTTAAATTATTTAGATAGACTAGAGTTGACCTCATATTTTTAGATATAATTTAGAGATAATTTAATGATGACAAAATTGGACTACCATGAGGTGTTGAAATCTTACTAGGACTCATGAAAAGAGGAGAAATGTCACCTTGGGATGACTCCATTTCCATAGTTACTAGTCCTTCCTATTGTAAACCTTCCTACCACACCCCTAATCAAATATCACATCACATGATACAATTAATTTTTTATTTTAGGATTCCAAAAACAATCACCAACACGAATGCATCTATCAATTTATGTATCAATTTTCTTTCTAGATTCTTTTAGAACATGCACATAAATTACTCAACTGAAAAAACCAAAGTGTCTTACACTAGGAATTCTACCAGACCAAACTTCCTCTCATATATAATTATTTATGTTTAACATATGACCATGGTTAAGAATACACATAATTTTAGCTATTGCTTTTTCCCAAAACTCATTTCTTGTTTTCTTCTCTTGTAAGAAGGACCTTGCCATTTTAGCAATGGTCCTATTTTTATACAGAACAAATAGTTTTTTTTTAGTATACATGTTTTTATATTATTTGTTTTCAATTCATTTTTAACATAATAATAATTATTTAATTATTTTTATTTGAACTTACCAACTCTATCGGTCCTCAAAATTTTAATTTAGTAACCACTTTCATTGTAAATTATAACTTTGAATCCTAAAAAATAACCAAATGCCTTATTTTCTTGTAAATAAATAGACCCATGTATTTTTTAAATAATCATCTATAAATGATATCAAATAAAACCAATTAATCATGATTGATGTTTGTATATAACCCAATATATTTTAATGAACCATTTGTGATCTGTAATATAGGTGGAGATTCCACTTTTAGCTTCATCAACATGGATACTAAAAACTTAGCTTGATACACAATTCATTTTAAGACTATGATATGCAAATAGAAATGAATACATGCTTGTGAATGGATTGATAAATATAAATAACATAAGAAAGAGAAATAGAGATAATGAAAACATATATGACTAAAGGATTACCTTAGAGAAACCCAATGTGGTAAAAATTCTAGTGGGTGAGCAAACACACTCCCCTTTCCACTATGTTTGTAAAACTATATACACGGTAATGTCAATGGTCTATATGGATATAATAAATAATATAATTCTATTAAAACTCATAAAATATCATGAAATTAACTTAAAATATTCTTCTAATAACTCTTATAGACCTAAACCAAGTATAATAACTAACAGTAATGAGTAAATAGAAACCAATAATCAAAATCAAAATTTATAATATGAGTCCAACTTAGTAAAAACTCACTACCTCTCTGATGTGTTATCTTATTCTTCAAAAATCATTTATAATACCTCTAAACCATATAATTTTTGAAGTTAGAGAAAATTTATATATGGAGAGGAAGTGTTTGAAACTGTTACCCTTCCTTGCATTATCAAAAGTGATCAAACTGTCATAGTTTGTATATAGGTGGTTACAGAATGATAATAATAGTTACATAATGGATTTCAAAAAATGCTATTAGTTACAAAATTTTCAATATGTGTATGAATAGTTTGTAAATGTTGTGGTGGTTTTATAACTACCACCATGCAAACAAGGGACATTTTATCCTTTGGAGAAAACCCTAAAGTTAGATAACCAATAAATCCATGCCTAATCAATGTGAATGTATTTGGATCTTTCTCACACTATTTTTTTACATGAATTAAATGCTTAAACATGAATTTTCTTATGTAGGTTCTTACAACCATGTTTATATATAATTGGGAATAGTGTATTTATTTTTGCACAAAAAACTAAGTATAAAAAATCCATTTTTTTTGTAAGCCTCCATAATTTGAGTATTTCAACTACATATAAGATTTATGACTTATATAAGTGATTAAATATATTCCCTACATCTTGTCTAGAACATCATTTGGCCTTTTTAAGTAGCTACCATTTTAACCCAACTAGACAAGATGATTTCACTCCTCTTCATGTTTCCCTATCCTTCTATAAAATAATATCTTCCTCTAATTAAAAATTAATATTTGGGTCAAGTTACTCAAAGGAAGTTAACAATAACCCTTCATCTTAATTATCTATCATAGAAGGCTAAAAAGATATAATTTCACAACCTTGAAAACTAAATAGATATTCATATGAGGAGGAAAATTAAGTCTAATAAAATTCTTTCCCATTTGTTCCATAATATCAAATTGACCATACCTTAGTGGCTTAAGCTTCTTAAATGTATGTTGGATCCTTTATTTACTAAATAAAAACCATACCTTGTCACCAATAAGGAAACTATATTCAGTCCTATGTTGATCATGTCTCACTTTGTACATAGCTTGAGACTCCTTCAACCTCTTTTATACTTGGAGGTCAATAAGTTGAATTTTATCAATAAATTTCTTAGCCTTGTAGACATCATAATCCAATTTCTCATTACTTTTGAATGATTGTGTCAAAAAAACATGAAATTCACATGGAGTAGGTAGCCCAAACAAGTTTCAAAAAGATATTTACTAGTATAATAATCTAAATACATGTTATAATAATGTTTAATATACACCAAATTTTCATCCCATGTATTAGGATGCTTCATAGTGTACCTTATCAACAACTGCACCAATATTATATTCACAACCTCACACTACCTATTAGTTTGTGGATGAAAATCGATAAACTATTTCAGATTTGTATCCATCTTCTACCACAATGTAGACAATAATATCTAAAAAAAAGGGTTATAATTCATCACACCACACATCAAAATTATTTTCAATAGTTTTATTCAAAAAGGCTCCACAGATTAAACTTGCAGTGTCATTATCTCTATATAAAACCATTGATATAAATAATTTGTCTAACTATCACACTATTATAGTCAAACCTCTCATTATTAATCTATTTATTAGCTTGGTAGAGCATATAATTATTAGTTATGTATAAAAAAGTTAAATATAGCAAAAATAAAACAATTTTTCAATCTGAAGAATTATACTATCAACTAGTATGTCACTCTTAGGAACCTGATGAAACAGGTATAGGATACAAATGAAGAAGAATCTTTATTTTTATCTATTGAATTAAAAGTAAACATTAAACATGGTTATTAGAAGAAAACATTGGATTTGGATGGAGTGACATAGTGTTCCAGATGAGTATAGAGCAGAAGTGCATAGAATTTATGAGTAAGTGCCAAAAAAAACTAGTGAAGGAATATAAAAATACTTTAGAAGAAACATATACATTGATAATATGGAGTGGATAAATAAAGTTGGGAGATGGGGCATTCACCAGAATAACTATGTAGTAAAGTTATTTATATATGTAGACAATCTTATTGTAATTATAAACAAAACACATAGTTTTATAGAACGCTTGATACATCTAGTGCTCTTGTTCCAAGATATGGGAATGAAAGTGAATAGTAGAAAAGTGAGAGTTAATGATGTCTTCACTATGTAAAAAAAATAAATAAAATTACTTCTTTTTGAAGGAAGCCATCACGAATTAGGAGAAGAATATAACTATATCAGGTTTGACTTTAATAACAAACTTGTTTTTCAGACCTACAAGGAAACTTAATACAAAGGGATGGAAGGTCTTATACTCATTGTAAAATATGTCCATGAATGCATAATTATGGTTCTTTACAATCAAAATAACATTATTTATGCTACTTGTCACACTTGTGGTTCTATATGGATGTAAAGTTTAGGGAACAAATATGTCTAATCTAAAATGGATATAAAATAAGAGAATCTAAAAATAACTAATCACAAGCAGCCTCAAAGTCAAAATATCAGTTTTATATGAGATTATATTAGCTAAAATAGGTACATTTATATTGGAGGAATTGACAATGACTCAAAAAGAAAGTTATTTAAAAAAGACATAAATTATGGAGACTCATCGATGGTCCAAAATAGTGAGAGAGAAAGAGCTCATAAAAATAAAAAATACATGAATGAAACATATGAAATAATGGATGAGTGAATGGAGTGTCAACATTCAAGAGTGTTAAACACTAATAAGGAAATAAAAAATTACATGAGAGAGAAATTCAGGGAAACCATGTGGACAAAGTAATTAGAATGGAAAAAAGCATACTATATCAAACTATTTAATCACAAGTGGGGTAATGCAGAAAAGGCACGTATATGATCAAAAATCAAGTTTAAGGCAAAAATGTTGGGTGTTCAAAAGAAGATTATCTCCCTTCATCTTAAGTGTAAAACCATTAGGTAAACAACATCTAAAAAGGAGTGATAAATGAGAACATGCCTATTTTGTAATAAGGGGGTAGTGGAAACATAATCAAACTACATTATGGAGAGTGTAGCCTATATAATGGCATCTATATCAATTAAAATAATATCTTGATGGTATTAAACTTAATCAACTTGTTTAAGGAGGCAAGGCTAGATCAAATATCAACTATTATGATCAAAATCCATAGTAAAAGATCTAACATTAAAAAGAGATTGAAAAATTTTCAAGGTTAATAAGACAGTCCTTATATTAAGTGGTTGTATTAGTATATAATTTTTTTTATTATATCTTTTGGTTCTATTTGGTCTCTTAGATGTTATTAAAATCATTCATTCATTCAAACAAAGACTTTGCAAACTTATTTCATTTCCACAATGTCAGAAAATATTATAATTTTAAATATACTAGTTTTAATTTGAGGGATCAGCTCCATGTCACATTTAGGACATCCCATGCTTAGGTTTTGCTTTGTTGGATTTTAATTTCTTTTATCTTGACGGAATTTTATTTTCTAATTTTGTAACATGTTTTCTTATATTGGCTTTCTCTTACCTATTCTTTCATTTTTCTCTCGGTGAAATAATTTGCCTCCCATTTTATTTCGAGTGTTTTATCCCTATTTGTTATTTCCAAATTTCAAAATTTATTTCCATCTCCTCTTATAATTTGCTTTGTTTAAAAGCATAATCAGATATCTAACACAAGGATTCAGATCATTCTTAGAGAGTGAAGTACCGATCACTGCAACTGGTCTCAAGCATATCACCTTAGTGTTGCATTGATCTAGGTGATCCATAGTCAGTGAAGAACCTGAACATTCCAATAGGTCACCCATCACGATACTACTAGAAATTTAGTCTCAGAAACATGCAACGCAAGCAGATTCTTAAATAAGGAATAATAAATTTCCAGATGTATCATATGCTCTGTCCAATTGAATCCTAAGCTAAAGTCTAATAATTTCATTTTATGCATCTTTGAGCACATCAGATTTGTTGTCTTATCTTGTTATTTTAGAATGTTCTCTGAATTCCTAACAAAGAAGATCTACAAATGCCGTTTAAAAAAACAGGAAACTTCGTTAAAATCTTTTAAATTCAATTCAAAATTTCATTCAGACAGGTTGTAAGGATGAGAAACCCCCCCTTGAAAATAAAGTTAGCTTCCAATTTCAATAAACTACAAACCCAAACAACTTCGTCTCAGACCAGATTCAGTGCTACTAAATTTTGGTTTAGTATAATATGAAAGACTTGGCTAGTATTTCTATGACGAGGTACTTCACCTCTGGATGTAATTTTATGGACGATAGGCATTAAGGTATCAGTGCGACGTAACATTTATTTGATTATTTAAATAAATTGCTCCCAATGGGTTATGAAAAATGGGAATGGAAAAATATGTATATATATATGTGAATGGATGGACGGACGGACTGCCACTGCATTCGTTTGACTAAAAGCATGTATTGCATGGTTCAAGCTTAGCCCTAGCATGACCTGAAAATTCACATAGTGTTTACACCTCATATGATTATTGAATTACTTAATCATGACAAGTATTTCTTCAATTATATATCTTCCGAGAGGTCTATGGCTCAAGTTTACACATCTTATGACTATCGAGTTACTTAACTATGACAAGTATTTCTCCAGTTACATACCTTTTAAGAGGTATGTCATAATCTTCAATGCAGAGGCCTTTTCTCTGTTGGACAACCATTATTTGCAGAGGCCTTTTCAAGGAAAGGACGGATTAAACTATTATCTACTGTCAAAGACAACCCTGCTATCATTTTTGACGATCAGATTGAAGTGATATAGCAGAGGGAAGGCTAGGGTTCCATTAAACAATATTTCATGTTTTAGTGTCTTTTATTAATATAATTATACAGTAATTTTCAATTCTAATCATTTATCTGCCACAAAACCTATCATTAGATTTTCAGTTTTAGATTTTATTTTGTATGATTTTTAAACGTCATGTAAACTTTTTTTTTCCCGTGTCCTTGTGATTCTAATTAATGTTACTTCACCCTTAATTATTTTGCTTTTTCTTTTCCATTCATTTTTTAATTTTATTTAAAAAGACAGATAAGCAAACAGATTGAAAAAGTTACCTGCTAAATTGAGGAGGAATACCCTATTGTATTTCAAACATCATTCTTTTCTGCGACAAACACCCTGAACAAAATCCAATGCAAAAAATAATTGAAAAATTTACAAAACCTAGTTTATAAGAGAGATCCAGTAATAAACCTAAAGAACATATTGGGCACCTTCAACCTATGTCATACTGCAAATAATCAGGCACCTGCCTCGTAGTATTCGATGGATTGCTCATCACTATCCAGTCCATTCCTATATCAATTGAGCATTTAGTAGCTGGAACCAAGGAAGGTCAACTGGCGATCATTTGAGGCTAGACGTGGAAAAATGCCCAATGAATACAACGAAATGGTTGAATTGAGGTGAGCAAACACTTCACGCACGCACATCTATATAAATCATAGGGTGTATTGGCTATAGTCAACTTTCTACTTATTGTATAATTTATTTATGCAGTAATATTAAAGCTATGATATATATATATATATATATATATATATATATATATATATATAGATATATATATATATATACATATGTGTATATATATATATATATATATATATATACATATGTATATATATATATATATATACATATATATATATATACATATATATATATGTATATATATATATGTATATATATATATATATGTATATATATATATATATATATATATATATATAGATATATATATATATATATATAAATCAAACCAACAAACAAATGTATTTATCAACAATTAATTCATTATTAAAAAATAAATAAAAAAATATTTTAATAAAAAATTTATTGACTCTAATTTCTACGAACCTTTTTAAAAATACATATTTCTCAAAAAAATGATCACAAATTCATCCCTACTTTAACTGGGGTAACATGGATATGATCGGTGTTAATTTCTATGATCAGAATTGAAACAATGAGAAAAATGCAACACAATGAATAATGAACATAACAAGATACCATGGGAAAACCCTCCAACTTGAAAGGAAAAATTCAGCAACTATATATCTCTTATATATTGAATGATAAGAATATAAATTTGCTTTACAATGGCCAAATCCAAGGCCTATAGGTATGGTTTCACTTCTTGAAGCATAATGAATAAGATCACACTTGATAAATCTAATTTGCTCTAGAAATAACTTGATATGCTCCTTAGAAGTCTACTCTACCTTGTGAATTATATTTCTAAATTTTTTAATATATTTAACAATGAGAAATCACTATATCTATACAAGTGAGAGGAAAGAGATGCATCTCTTCAATCTCCCTGTCCACCTACACCGAACAAATCATGTGTTTAAAAGATACAAGAAGTTGGACTGGAAGTGGGAGCCTGGCGCTGCTCCTTCAATATCAACACTCCCTCCCAGCTAAGAAGGATACTTCCAGCTACATATGACATATCATCTCATCGTGATGTCAACCACAATGGCTACAACAAAGTATAGTATGCACAAGTGTTCATCACTTACATGTCATCCACCATGACTCTCCTAGAGGGTGGAATCAATGGATTTCACCTCAAACTTCTCTCACAAAGAACTCGTTATCAAGGGATTTCACCTCGAACTTCTCTCACAGAGAAAAACTTGCTATCAAAGGATTTCACCTCAAACTTCTCTCGCAGAGAAGAACTTGCTATCAAAGGATTTCACCTCAAGCGTCTCTCACAGAGAACTCATTATCAAGGGATTTCACCTTGAACTTCTCTCACAGAGAGGAACTCATTATCAAGGGATTTCACCTCGAACTTCTCTCACAGAGAAGAACTCATTATCAAGGGATTTCACCTCAAACTTGTCTCACAGAGAAGAACTCATTATCAACCATAGCTTTGGTGGCTTCTACAATAGATATGTTCTTCCTTTCTACAACACCGTTTTATTAGGGGTTTTAAGGGGCACATAAATTCCTCTTAATTCCTAATTCAATGCAAAAGTTATGAAATCCTTTAGAGGTGTACTCCCCTCCATTGTCAAATCTCATAACTTTGATTCTTTTCCTATATAAGTTATTTACCTGAGCTTTAAACTCTTTGAACCTCTCAAGTACTTCTTTAGATTCATGGTACAACCTTTCTAGGTACTGTCATGCTCCAAGTATAACTTTGGAAGACCTGTGACCATCTTCTCCATGATAGGTAGAGCCTAAAAGTGCAGGTCAGCCAATCTTCAATGCTAAAGATCACACAAGCTTGGACAAGAAGTAACAAAAATAGAGAAACTCTCAACGCTTTTAGCAGAATTATTTATAGCATTTGAGCCCCAAGATGAAGTACAAGAGTATTGGACCTGGGAGCCATCTCTTTATCCTATTAGAATAAAAGGCTATTGGTCTTTACCGCCAGAGCCTACAGAGACCTGGGAATGGGTGGATTTCTGACATCAGCAATGCCTTCCAGTATTTGGACAACTTGGCTAATAGATGGCCTGACGTCTTCATCATCCTGAATGCACCATCCCCCAACCATTGCATCTCTCTTCAATTGCTCTTCATCAACGTCATTGTTTAGTTTATTTTTTAGTAAATCCATCATGTTTTCTTCATTGATTTGGGTTGTAGCCCAGGTAGGAAAGAGTAGTTGGCTGTCTTTTATGTCTACTTCCATGTTTTAATGACCTAAAATTATCTCGAGCAGGGTCATGCCAAAGATTTACACATCTACCTTTGGGGTAATCGCCAAACCCAAAATCCATTCAGGGGCCAAATATCCTTTGGTTCCTCTCATGGTCGTTAAAACATGGCTAAACTCTCTCTCCATCAATTTACAAATATTTTATTTATCATTTTCTATCCTATATGCTTTTTAGATGTCTTTCTTCATGATCTTCTTCAAACCCGCTCTGATAGCATGTTAAGTTTTATGATCAAAATTGAAACAATCAGAAAAATGCAACACAATGAATAATGAACACAACAAGATACCCTGGGAAAACCCTCGAACTTGAAAAGAAAAACCCAAAAATAATATGTCTTATATAATAAATGATAATAACAATAATCTGCTTTACAATGGCCAAATCCAAGGCCTACAGGTATGGCTTCACTTTTTGAAGCATAATAAATAATATCACACTTGATAAATCTGATTTACTCTAGAAATAACTTGATCTGCTCCTTAGAAGTTTGCTCTTCCTTGTGAATTATATTTATGATTTTTTTAAATATATTTAACAATGAGAAATCACTATATATATACAAGTGAGAGGAAAGAGATGCATTTCTTCAATCTCCCTGTTGGCCTACACCAAGCAAATCGTGTCTTTAAAAGATACAAGAAGTTGGGCTGGAAGTGGGAACCTGATGTTGCTCCTTCAACATCAACAATCAGAAATGTATATATGAAAATAATAATAAAAAGAAAAAAAGTGATTCAAAAAAATGGAGGTCAACATAGATTATAATTTTTCTGGCATGCTTCACACTCTTCTAAAATGTTTTTTATATATCAATTGTGGATCCTATTTTTTAAAAGTGTAAAAGTATCTTTGAATACATATGTATCAACTAAATATATACTAAACAAACTACTAATAGTTCCCCTAAAGGAAAAGCCTATTTAAAATTTTAAATTACTTTCTGCCTACACCATCATGTCAATGTAAGTAATATTAGGGTTATATTAAAAGAAGTGATCTCTCATAACCATGAAACTCTAATTATACATCAATTGAAATCAACTTGTTTTTAGGAGCTCTGCACCACATGAAAAGTTATATTCTAATATCTGCCTAGATGAGCTTTCATCCTCTCTCCTTTCATAATTGTAACACTTTCATTTCTTAATTATTTAACTAGTGTTTAAAATTGATGATGGTCTATATGAAATCATATTTATAAAAAGGTCATAGAACACCAAATATTTACGAAAAGTTTAGAGTGTCTATGTAGCTGTAGAGAAATATAAATTAGTATTTATTTAAAAATCTCAGCAGTGACATTGTATTGGGAAGACATATGAATAAAATTTTCCAACATTTTTAAATCATAGTCCATGAGATCACAATTAGATAAAGTATATTCTTGGAATTGTAGCCAATTTGATTACAATTTCAATGATGCATTTTGGCAAAGATTTCAGATTTGAATTTCATGAGATAGCAATTTGTTGGAGCATTTTCTCAAACATTTTGGATGTAGGAAGAAACCATAGAATTTGGGTTTGATTTCTAAATAAGCCACAATAATGCAGTTCTAGAGTTGACAATATCGATATAGAGACATTATAATCAACTAAAGTTTTATAAAATGGTTTCAATAAGGGTAATAGAAAAGATTAAATCCGAATGTTGATCCAAAATATGCAACACAGTTTTATTCAAAATCCTATTCTGTAATGTTATGGATTGTGAAAACCTCGGGTCCTTTAAAAGCATAAATCAATTAGATTAGCTATTGTATTGGAATGCATGTTTTTAAGATCCATAATTAAATTATTTTCCTCAAAACTTGCCACAAAATAGTAGTTAGAAATCCACAATTGAACATAATGGGATATGAAGTCTCTAATCCACCATTTTTTGAGAAATTGAGAGCCAAATAATAAAAGAAGAAAGATGAGAAATTATCATAGGTTTTCATTAAAGAATTATCTAAGAATCCATTTACTGAGATAGCAAAATTGACTATCATAACTATCCATTGAAATATAAGTTTTAAGCTCTAAGAATAAATATATCATTTCAATAGTTTGGTAAACCAATAATTAAAGGTCCAAAGTCTTAAATCACAAGTTATAATCTCTATAATCGACCAATTTTTATCAAAAATAGATAAAATCGAAAACAAAAAAAATTGAATCATGTTTCAGATTAATGTCTATGGCGAGATGATATTTATCATTAATTCTTACTAAATAATGACTTGATGATCCATTTTATGGACTCTTAATCTCATTATCAATAAATCTTAATACTATTATTTTACATTGTGCATATAAAAATAAACATCCACTAATATACTTTACAATAAGCACAAAATAGGATGGAAAGATTGGCAAAGGGGAAAACAAAAGATATTATCCCATTTCATAATCTGTTTAACACATATGGTTCTCCTCAACATATGAAAACCATAATTGAATTATATAATTTTACACTTACTTCTCCTCTGCAATATTTTTAAAATATAACTTAAATCTTAAAATTAATTTTTTAGTACTGAATGGTGCTTAATGAAATCTAGTTATTGAATGTAACTTCATTTGCCTTATAAAAAACATTAGACAAAGCTTGAAATAGAATATATTTTATTTTGCTAAAAAAATTATGACAATATCATTTCCTTTGAAAATAACTGATCTAAAATCTCATTTATATTACAATTATTCATACATGCACATTCTTATAAAAGTTGATGCTCTTGGCATAAACCACCCAATATTTATGGATGCTGAGACATGAGGAATTATTATGATAGTAGCAGATGATGATGATGATGATGATGATGATGATGATGATGATGATGATGATGATGATGATAGGAATTCAGAGAGCTAAATATAGATTGATTTAGATTAGTCTCATGCAAAGAGCTAAACACAATATATAGACAAATTTTCCACACAATAATATATTTCACTCTAATTAATTCGTTTGAGACATGTAACACATTATAGGAAATGTATTTCCTATAAGTTCTCTCTTATAATCTCTCATACCCGAATCCTAAGCACATACCTAAATATGATATTTTTTTTTAACATGTAACAATATATCTAGCAACATAATATTCTAACATATACAAATTTATCATATTAAAGGTACAGTTGTAACCACTAATTACTAACAACCTATTAATCTTTATCTCATAGTAAATATCCACTTTAATTATTTACCATCTCATAAATACTTATTTTCACCTAATGTGAAAACTATTCCCAACATTTCCCCCATTGTTTTAACATGGTACAATAATTTTATATATATATATATATATATATATATATATATATATATATATATATATATATATATATATATATATATATATATATATATATATATATATATTTTTATTGTAGCATGCTCCACTTCCGTGTGTTCATGATATTATCCAAATACATGTGCCATCACACATCTCTCATCTACAATTGGTTTTTTAGGTTCACCAAAAACATTCCAAAACAGTTTTCATAGCTTCACCAATAACATTCTAAAATGGTTTTCATAGGTTCACTAATAACCTTACAAATTGGTTTTCTCAGGTTCACTAATAACCTTACAAAATAGTTTTCTTAGGTTCACCACTAACCTTATATCATATTTTTACCAGATTTACCACTAACTTTTCATCATGATTGCTACAATTGACTTTAGATCAACATTCTCTAATGTAAATATACAAAAGGGTTACATCAAAATATTACACATAAGTGAATAGGTACAACTATTTTTATTTGCAACATAGAGTCAAAATGTAAAAAATACCATACTAAATTAATTACACCCCACACACATCACCCAAACATGATGTAGACCCATCATTGGCAACTGACCAAAGGTCATTGAAAGACCTCCATCTTATGTGTAGCCTGAATCCTTCAGTATGGGATACTACTCACTCAACAAATTTATCTTTGAGATGTTCAAATGGTTCCAATAGGTTCTCTATTGGTTGTTTCCATACAAATTGAAACCTCCTTTTATTGGACATCGCATACAAGAAATGATGTCTCCTTATAATTTTGGAATTTTTTTGATGATTTTTTTACACTAGAAAAGGGTTGACATAACCTATTAACATGGGTCCAAATAACATTACTATTAACTATTAGAACTTTTGACATTTTTGATTAATTTTTAATTTTGATGATAACAATTCAAAACTACTCGACTCATGTTAAATTTTCACATTAATTTTAACATAGTAATTTTTTTTTTTTAATTGAAAATAAAACCTAAATACCATAAAATAATAACCACTAAAAATGTGACTTACTTTTAATAATTTTTAAGACTTTACTTTTATACATGTCATTTTTGACATGGGGTAATCATAACTCGAGCTTGGAGTGCCACAATTTTTTGGCATGCGGAGAAAATTGTTAAGAAATAGGAATACATTCCATAATACCAAAATTGATAAGCTTCTAGGATAAAATAAACTACATCTAATTCGTATGTATATATAAATACATTTAATCATGAATCAAATAAAATCTAAGGCTATAAAATAGTGTAAAGATGTCAAGTTGAGAAAATTCCACCATCTACCATGGAATCACTTTTAGGATTGCAATACAATGAATTATTATTGCAATAAATCTCTATTGAATTTGTATAGCCACAACAACTCTAATGACAGTGCAACCAATGTACCACACTAGGACAAATTTAACTCAATGCTCTAAATGTTGGCAGAGAGTATTAACATAATTACACAATCCTCATGAATATGAATTGGATGTAAATCTAGAAAGCTTAATGTTATATGCCAAATCCTAATGTAACCAAGTCCAATTCACAAAGCTCAACCATTTGAACACTATGAATGATGTTAATCAATCTATCTTAAAAGTAATACACAAATATATTTAAGAGAATCAAATGAATATGGCATGGCAAAAGTGATTGAAAACTTGACAAAGATGATGAAAAGCGATGTTATTCTGGTTATGTCAGTCGTTGAAGTACTACAATAAGTGTTAAACGATGGAAAAATATAAGCTCAATAGAACTAAGTGCCTATTGATATGTTAAAAAATAAATATCAAATCATTCTAGGTCTATGTGATGAGCATTGAGTGGACTGAAAATGTCTAATGTTAATCCCATTGTGATATGAAACCTTACTCTGATACCACTGATAGGAATCGGTGGAGAGTCAAACAAACTTCGAACATTAATGCATGCACAAAGACTATTTTAAAAATATATTGATAATATTATTTCATACTATTCTCACATTATTCATTATGAACATTACATAAAAATATAATGGATAATATTTCTTATATCTGGGGATTCTCAAATCCCTACAACATCTCTCCTATAAAACCTCCTATAATAGTGTAAACCTAAGTAAAATATATTTTGTATAACAAATTATAATATATCACAACAATATATAATATTATATCCTATACAAATTTACAATATTAACCATATGGTTGTAACCATTAATTACTAACAACTTGTTACTAGTACCTCACAGTAAATATCAACTTTACTTATCTGAAAACTTTTTCAAATAGATGTTGATTATTCTTCCATTATTGAGGGATGCTATTAAATAGGATGTGTTGCTACTGCTCTAAAACTCAAAAATTATTTATTATTATAATAGTATAAATCATCTTTTAGTTTGAAGCGTTAATTACTATATACGGGCAGTGTAGATTGTCAAAAGTTAGACTGTAAATTCACCATCCACAAAACATTTTTATATGATTTGTGAAAATGAATAATTTTTATAATACTAGAGAAAATGGCATTGACCTATGTGGTAACATCTCATTAATTTGGTTAATATCAAACACTACTGGAAATGCAACGTACCTTATCATGAACAAAAATTAAATTTCAAAACATCACAAATATAGCCATGATGTTACAATTTTCAAAATTATGTGAAATGTATTCATGTAAAATTTAAAATAGCCAAAATGGTACTACCAAAAATAGACAAGGATAGGATAAAAATTGGCAAAAATTTATTAAATAATTCTATAAAAATAAAATAGAAAATATAGGAAAATGTTAGGAATTGTAAAATAACATCGAAATTCATGAAATTTGGTGGGAAATGTTCATTATAAATTACAGAACAAAACACTGAACTTATTCAATAATTTTGGGAATGCAGGTCTTTAACTTGAGTGGCATTGTACAAGTGGCCAAAAATATCTATAAGCACCATATTGTGTCTACTTTCCCTACCTTCAATAGAATCAATCTCCATTATTATAATTTAGGTCATAATATGTGATGAAACATAGCTAAAGCCTAGAGCAATTAAAAATTGTTTAACCAATGGAGTAGAATTAATTCACTGAGTTTTGTCCTGCTTAGCTTCATCAAGTGGCATTCAAGGTAGGTGTGACAATGACAAGTAGCATTAATTACAAGGATAAATTATAGAAAATAATCAAGTCCTTTAGAATGCAGTAATCGACCACATGAATTAATGTGTCCCATGGTTCGAATTAGATTGGATGACTAATATATTTAAATACTCCCTTGAATCATGTGACAATGGAAATAACATGAAAATATTTTAATGAAACATAGGATTGTAAATAATAATACTTTATTCGATGGTTAAAAATATTAATTTTTGACTTTGCAAATGTGCAAATGTTCAATATATTTTATAGTACATCAAATGGTTTAATTTCATTCATAGAAGGAGGAAGAAATAATACCTAGTTAAAACTAAATTAAAACCAATAGATCCCCTTTAGGACTAATAATTATCATTTATATTTCTTCTATAAATAACCAATATTCATATAGCATAACTAAACACTTACCTCTTCATGAAAATATATAGATTTATAAATAATTTATATAAAATCAATTAAATAATGAATTAATAATTTAAAAAAATTACAACTCATCTTATAAAAGATAATTAAGATATTCGTAGCTATAAATTTAAAGTATTATAAAATATGGATTATAGTTTCTCTTTTTATAATTTTATATTAAATTATTATTGAAAGAGGTAAAATTGTATTAAAGTCAATAGGTAAAGAAGAAAGGAATGTGATTAATATCAATATTTAAGATTATTAGTGGAGTATCAATTGATTGAGACCTCTTGCAAATCTATAAGAATTTTGTTTGATCATTTGATTACATATCAAAGTAATATTCTAAATTGAATGATATATTTAGCATAAACTTTTTTATCATATTAAGAACACATTATTTATATATATATATATATATATAAACTGGAAAGGTGGGGAGATTAGCAGTTATTTTTCTTGTAACTTCCAAATTAAATCTTTAAATTATTTCATTACAATTCCAATCATGTAACTTTACATTTTCAATCATGTAAATTGAAAGGTATCAAGGGTATAATAGTTTGATTTGAATCCATGTTTAGAAGTTTTTTATTGCATAATTTAGATTTGTGGAAAAGAAAATGCTTAAGGGAAATGTAAAAATGCACATGACACAAGAACATCCCCTTTGATTCAATTTTAGACCACCTTGGCGCGCTAAATTTCGGCATTTTATATTGGTAATGTGTAGATTTAACCAATTTGGGATGACAAATGACACTTTATAAAAATAGTGTGAAATCATTTCCAATAAATTAGGCTCCAAAAAAAAGTACTTTTTGCAAAAAAAAAAAAATGTCACTGAATTCCGAATGACCAATCAAAAGATACAATATTTTTATTAAGTTCTCTCTATTTACACTAAAAATTTGAAATACACTTGACCAGAAAAGACACTTTCAGTCAGAGAACAAGGCAGAATTCGAACGAATTACCTCTAAATCAACAAATACATGCATCTAACAATTTGCGCCAAGCACCCATTTTCATGTTTCCAAGGAATGTTTTCCTCTTTTATGTATAAATGGCGAGATTATTGAAAAAATAATTAAAATACATGCATGTACAGCGAGCTCTCAAATGCCTTTGACCACGCACTTTACCTCTCCCTTTTTTTTAATAGAGATATGGACCACGCGCTTTACCTCTCCCATTTGTTGACAGAGACGTGGACAACGGAATGAAAACTCTGTTCAATATCTGAAACGAATCTGTACAGTCATGCTCCCATCATCGCTTTGTTTAAGAGATAAACTATTGTCCATGTTAGGAGGGTCAACAGTCGACGGCTTCGGCCTTATTACAGAAATTGATTTCTTTAATAACCAGCCCTATTTTTTTAAGGGCTTGAAAAGTTAATGTGCATCTACAATGATGCACATTAGAATTTCCTTTGCCTATTACGGTAATGGTGGTGGCTGTTAGAGACTCAAGTTGAATTGGAGTTAATTTCTCCACTCTTCATGCAAGCAAGCAGTTAGCTGCAGTTAAACATTCAATTAGGATTCAGTTAGTAAACTGACAGTTGAGCAATTGGTTAGTTAACAAACAGCTAGTTAAACTGTTAGAGAATTTGTTAGAGAGTTAGTTTCCATGAAAGACTAAAATTAGTCTTGAGTTTGTTTTTCTAATTATTGTATGGATTCAAATCTATTTAAAGACGCTTGGGCGCATCATTATAAGCAAGAAAAATTGAAGATAAATAAAATCTCTTTCTTTCAAGAAATTGCTGTAGCAATTGTTCAGTTCTTATTTATTTGTATGAGTTCTTGTTTTTGCATGCTCTCTTGGATTCTGACAAATTGGTATCAGACCTGGTAAGGATTTGTGCAGCAGATGCATAAGGAGAAGCGGAGATTGTAGAAGTGCGTAGTCAGTAGAAGCGCGCAGCGGCCGCAGTCAGAGAGTGAAGGAAGAGCCAACAGGGAGCGCAGACACCGACAACGGCCGAATCCTAGACCGACATTGGCAGTATAACCGACATTGACAGAATTAGTTACCAACATCGGCAGTTTAACAGACATCGGCAATATTAGTTACCGTCATCGACAGTTTAACCGACGTCAGTAGTATTAGTTATCATCATCGATAGTTTAACCGACGTCAGCAGTATAAGTGACCGACTGCGGCAGTTTAACCGTCTTCGACGACTGTGTTTTTGAAACAGCGACCAAAAAGTCATTCCAGTGTGAGAAATGGCAGCGTACAACAGTATTTCACAGCCTCGAATTCCTGTTTTCAATGGTAATAATTATGATTTCTGGAAAATTAAGATACGGACTTTATTCTACTCACAAGATGTTTGGGATTTGGTAGAGAGTGGTTTTGTAGAACCGCAGGACGAGGTAGCCCATCTAGCATTAAATCAAGCACAAAAGCACCAGCTTAAAGAGAACAGGAAGAAAGATGCAAAACCTTTATTTCTCATCCAACAGGCATTGGATGAATCTATATTTTTCAGAGTTGCAGCAGCAACAAGATCCAGAGAGGCATGGAAAAACTTGGAGACTACCTATAGAGGTAATACGAAGGTAAAAATTGCTAAATTGCAATCTCTTAGGAAAACTTTTGAAATTTTGCAAATGAATGAATCAGAGTCTATAGATCAGTTTATGGGTCAAGTTTTGAATATAGTGAATCAAATCAGATCTAATAGAGAAACTATGACGGATCAGAAGATCATAGAGAAAATACTCAGATGTTTACCAAGTAAATTTGATGCAATAGTTGTAGCTATTGAGGAAACCAAGGATTTGGAATAGTTATCTGTAGATGAATTAATACGTTCTTTGTTAACACATGAATCCTGAATGAATAGGAATAACACTTCTCTTGAGAATGCCTTCAAGTCACATGTATCAGTTGGCAGAGAAAAAGGAAGAGCTAGGTCAAGCTTCAGAGGAAGAGGCAGAGGCAGATATGGAAAGAACAATTCATATGAAGGTGAACACAGTAATCAAAACTACAGCAGTAGAGGACGTGGAAACAATCACCTCCAACAAGGTTCACAGAGGTTTGATAAATCTAATGTTCAATGTTATTACTGCAAGAAATATGGTCATTATGTAAGTGACTGCAGAAGTAAACAAGGATATGTGTACAAGCAGAATGCTAATTACATAGGTGAATCTAGTTCTAATCCAGGTGAATCTAGTTTTAATCCTGGAAGCATGTTTCTTACTTGTAATGTTACTCATGAAAAGGCTAAAGATATTTGGTTTTTAGACAGTGGATGCAGTAATCATATGACAGGGAATACAGAATTTTTTGCTGGTCTTGATGATTTTGTAAGATCAGAAGTGAAATTAGGAAATGATATCACTGTAGATGTCATGGGTAAAGGTGTCATAAATATTTTTGCCAAGAATGGTGAAAGAAAGTTTATACCTGATGTTTATTTTGTACCTAAACTAAAACATAATCTTTTGAGTATTGGTCAGTTAGTTCAGAAAGGTTACAGAGTATCATTTATGGATAATGTTTGCACAATATTGGACAAGTTTCCAAGTGATAGGTTGATAGGAAAAGTGGAGATGACCAAGAATCGGATGTTCCCTCTTCATATTCAGTGCATCAAAGGAAAAGAGGAAGCCCAATTCAAATCCATGCAGCTAGATCAGTCATGGCTATGGCACTTAAGGTATGGACACTTACATTTTGGATGTTTAAATTTATTATAGAAGAAAAATATGGTCAAAGGTTTACCACCAATAGAGAGGCTAGAAAGTTCATGTGACAGTTGTATTCTGGCAAAATAACATAGAGAGAGTTTTTCAGTAGGAGGCTCATATAGAGCTAAGGTAATATTGGAGTTAGTCCATAGTGATTTATGTGGACCAATGCAAACTCCATCATTTGGAGGTAGTACTTATTTTCTAACCTTCATTGATGACTTTAGTAGAAAGACTTGGATCTACTTTCTCAAAAATAAGTCTGAAGCCTTTGGAAAGTTTAAAGAATTCAAGGCAATCATTGAAAAGCAGAGTGGCCATTATATCAAGGTCCTTAGATCAGATAGAGAAGGTGAATATATGTCTAATGTATTTCAATATTTTTACAGGTATTATGGCATTAAAAGGCAATTGACTACAAGGTACACACCACAGCGGAATGGTGTAGCAGAAAGAAAGAATAGAACAATCATGGAGATGGCAAGAAGCATGTTGAAAGCCAAACATTTGTCAAATGAATATTGGGTAGAAGTAGTAGCATGTGCAGTGTATATTCTGAACAGAAGCCAAACAAAGAGTGTTAGAGATCAAATTCTACAAGAAACATGGAGTGGTAAGAAATATAGTGTATATCATTTCAAAAAATTTGGTTTTGTAGCATATTCTCTTATACCATCTAAATTGAGAAAGAAATTTGATGATAGAGGTGAGAAACACATTTTTATTGGCTATTCTAAAGAATCAAAAGCTTATAAGTTATATAACCCTATTTCAAAGCAAGTGATTATAAGCAGAGATGTTGAATTTAAGGAAGCAGAAGCATGGGATGGTAGCATCATCACAGTTGGAGCACCAATTCCACAAGATGAAGAAGTTTCTGAAGAATAAAATTTTCAAGGTGGACAATCCTCTCCACAAGCAGGCACAAGCACACAATTAAGAACACCTAGGAGGTTTGAACAAGGTGAATCATCTAGTCATGCATGTCACCCTACTCCAAATTCACAAGTAAGTGATGAATCAGATCCAACTCTTGCTACTTTAAGATCAAGAATTAAAGGTAACAAAATGAGAAGTTTGAATGAGATTTATAATCAAGAAAAAGAGAAATTAGATTTGGTTTCAAATTTTGCTCTTTTCACTCATGATCCTATGTATTATGAAGAAGCAGTTAATGAGGAACATTGGCTAAAAGCAATGGATGAAGAGATGAATGCTATTGAAAGAAGTCAGACATGGGATCTAACAGATTTACCTGAAGGTAAAGATTATATTGAAGTTAAATGGGTTTATAAGACTAAATTTGATGCAGATGGAAATGTTGAAAAGCACAAGGCAAGGTTAGTAGCAAAATGTTTTGCACAAAAACATGGAGTTGACTATAATGAAACATTTGCTCCAGTTGCTAGATTGGATACTGTTAGAATGGTATTATCAATAGCTACTCAAAATAATTGGTATGTATATCAAATAGATGTAAAATCAAATTTTTTGAATGGTTTTCTAGATGAATAAGCCCATGAAGAAAAATTTTACAGACTGAAGAAGGCTCTTTATGGTCTCAAACAAGCACCAAGAGCATGGTACAGTAGGATTGATTCTTATATGATAAACAATGGATTCAACAGAAGCGATAGTGAGCCTACTTTGTACATAAAAATCAACAAAGGTCAGATTTTGAATGTGTGTTTATATGTTGATGATTTGATTTTTACTTGAAATTTGTCTATAGACACTTTTAAATCAGCAATGAAGAAAGAATTTGAAATGACAGATTGGAATTAATGAAGTATTTTTTGGGAATAAAAGTTGTACAATCAGAGAAAAGAATTTTTATCTATCAAATAAAATATGTAAAGGCTATGTTAAGGAGATTTAAGATACTGAATTGTAAACCAGCACCTACACCAGTTGCTACAGGGACTAAACTTAGCAAGGAAGACCAAGGGTCTAATGTTGATTCTACAACATTCAAAAAGCTAGTTGGCAGTTTGATGTATCTTATAGCTACTAGACTAGATATCAGTTATGGGGTTAGTTTAATCTCAAGATTCATGGAGTCACCAAAAGACTCACATTGGCAAGTTGAAAAAAAGATATTGAGATATGTGGTAGGAACTATAGAATATGGAATATTATATTCCACAACTAACGATTTTAGTTTGATTGGTTTTACAGATAGTGATTTTGTAGGTAGCGTTGATGATAGGAAGAGTACTTCTGGATATGCCTTTCTTTTAGGCATAGGTGTGGTCACATGGGCATCCAAAAAGCAACCTATAGTGACACTTTCATCAGCTGAAGTAGAGTATGTAGCAGCCACATCAACAGCATGTCAAGTAACTTGGATGAGAAGAATATTGAAAGATTTATTAAAAGCATAGGAGTAAACACCAATCTTCTGTGATAACAAATCAGCAATCGCTTTATCAAAAACTTATGTGTTTCACAAGAGGAGCAAGCACATTGATACAAGATTTCACTTTATCAGAGAATTAGTGAATAATGGAGAAATCCATCTAGACATTTGCAGATTTGAAGATCAACTAGCAGATATATTTACAAAGGCATTACCAAAAGAGACATTTGATTTTTTGAGACAAAATTTAGGCATTATAAATGCTAAAATTGTAAGTGGTAGAAATTAAGGGGGAGTGTTAGAGACTCAAGTTGAATTGGAGTTAATTTCTCCACTCCTCATGCAAGTAAGCAGTTAGCTTCAGTTAAACATTCAATTAGGATTCAGTTAGTAAACTGACAGTTGAGCAATCAGTTAGTTAACAAATAGTTAGTTAAATTGTTAGAGAATTTGTTAGAGAGTTAGTTTCCATGTAAAGACTAAAATTAGTGTTGAGTTTGTTTTTCTAATTGTTGTATAGATTCAAATCTATTTAAAGACACTTGGGCGCATCATTGTAAACAAGAAAAATGAAAGATCAATAAAATCTCTTTCTTTCAAGAAATCACTGGAGCAATTGTTCAGTTCTTATTTATTATTATGAGTTCTTGTTTTTGCATGCTCTCTTGGATTCTAACAGTGGCTATTTTAGACAATGCTTGGCCCTGCCAAATATGCCCTCTAGCTTCTCACACAGTCAATCCTCACAGAATGCTGCAAAAAAAATTCAATAATACAAAACTACACACCCAACTAAGATCTGCTCTGAGACCATCTAGAAATTTCCTAGAATCACTAGGTTGAATGTAGGAACCTACAAAGAATATTGGATCACCATATTCAAAGTATATTGAATAGAGAAGATGAGTATACATATAGCCAGAGCCATTGGTGTTCTGTGGATATCACTAAAGCATTAACTCACACTTAACAACATTTATGTTAAACCTAACTACGCTTAATGCTTAGTTCAAAATACACCTCACTAGGATTAAAGCCAAGTGAAGTAATACTTCATGTAATACACAAACAATTATAACATGTTTTTCTTCAAAACAACGATATATGAACTTCAACATAAAATTTTAGATTCCTCAATTCAAAATATAAAAATACTTAAAAATGAGAATTTTAGCAATTACGATTCTAATTTTAATTTTTTATTTATTTTTTTAACTTTGAATTTAAGTAGGTCAAATAAGTAATTTTGAAAGAGGTGCAACAATTAAAGAAAATAGATACTCTGCCATGTTCCCTCTCATTATATTTTGAGTACCGGTAAGACACCACCATTCTTATCTTATATAACTTTTTTTTTATTTCTTAATAATAATAATTTTATTAATTGAATATATTTTGAGAATAAGATAACTGACCATGCTCCCCATTTGTCATTTTGTAACACAAAATGTAATATTTTTTTTGGGAAATCTTTATAGTACTTGTCCTAGTTTTTTCTCATATTTTTTTCACAACTATGTAAACAAATTGAATAATACATTAAAAAATAAAATCTTCTAAAATATTGGTATGGCAAAACAATAACATAATAAATCCTTAACTATATTATGAAGTATAAAAAATAAAAAAATAAAAAAATAGGAACCTAGATCTACGTGTTTATAATATTTTTATGAAACATCATGGTGAAATTTATGATGGTTTTCATGAAATGTATTTTCTTTTATAATCAATTTTAAACATAGATTATGTGTTTGTTTGTAGGTTGAAACCTTAGGATTATAAATATTCACCACCTATGACTTTAATGAATATTTTCTGAGAATCATTTTTAAAAAAATGTGCATGCTTTATATTGCCAATGTAATATCATGTAGTAGAATATATGTACAAATCTAAACAAAAAATCTATTTAAATTAGAAGGAATGTCAAGTATAATTACAATTTGAATTATTTCTAGTAAATATAATAAATTAAGACCAATCTACATCTTTTGGAGTCTGTTTAAGCTATCCATGAATAATCGTTTGGATCTAATCTATTTAACATTAAAAATATCTTAAGATTGAACTTGAGTTTTTAAGGTTACAAATTTTGTATTTAGTGTTCATTCTATGTGAACTAATAGTGATTTTGAGGGTTTTAGGATCATCAAGATTGATAATTGGCATTCTAAATATAAGCAATTATGATTAATTGTGGTTGACTGAATGTTAATCTCCCAAAAATAATGAATAATGTATTAACATTAGTTAATTTTTATGAAATATAGTCAATTAATGTCAATCAAAGGTGAAATTATCTTTAGTTAAACTAAAGTTTACAATAATCACTAGTCATAATGAATAATATACATTTAGATGCAATTACCCCAAAATACACAAAATCTTATATTAATAATTGCTAATTATAACCAACAACTATAATATTTGTATTATTAAGATACTATTCCCTAATCAGTTTTGTTGTTTTTATCACATTCGATGAACTCATAGAATATGAGGAAATTCAAATTATTTTCCCTCCTGTGAATAGTGAATCATTTTCTTTTATACAATGATTGTTTAAAGAATATTAATTTAACCAAGAATAATTTTATATAATATAGGTTAAAATAATTTCATTTTAAATTTGTAAAATTCAAAAGTAAAAAATAAATGATTATATAGATTTTCCAATAAATTTATGTTCTCTTGATAGTAGGCTTGTTATTTAGTCTATAAGACCTAAGATCATAGCCTATGTTTGGTGGAATTATGTAACTAATTTGAGTGTTGAATTAAATTTATATTAAAATTAATTGCATTATAAGAAGTCTATGTGGGCATGTAATAAATTAAATATGTATGCAAGAAAGTGTGTTTACTTATGCATGTAAACCCACATAGTACATATAGGTGATATTAATAAGGATATAATAAGAAGTGTAGGCCCTATAACTGAAGTTAATGATTTTATAATAAATAGGTAAGGGTAGGTTTACATGTAAAAGTAAACCCACAATGTCATTTATGATAACTCTAAGGAAAAGTATGGGCATATAAGGAGAAGTGAATGCTTTTGTAAGGAGGGAAATCTTTCAATTAATGAAATTTGGTTGAAGTTTTTAGAGGAATGATTTATTTAGTTCCACACCAATGCCTCATTTTGGGGTTGACCATCCATGACATGAAGATTTTTTGAGGAAGAATCTTGAGGGATTATTGTCAAGATCTTCTTATTACAATTTTGAGATTTGGGATGTTATATGAGAAGTGGTGGAGAAGAGGCGGGATTCCTTACTTGAACCTTAATATTTTTATCATGTAATTATAATAAATGTGTGAAAGAAAAATATAGTACTCTAATTTCATTAGTTGTTAGTGTAAATCAGGAAGTTAGCTTAGTAGAAAAAGATACATGTTTAATTTTAGTTGAAAAATGAAGAATGATAAGAGTGGAAAAAACTCATTATGAATCCCATGCCCTTTCCCATTATGAATTCGAACAATGCATCTTGAGTGCTTCATACATTATAATTTTTATTTTATATGTTTCAATAGTAGCATTGTTATCAATTAAAGTGGAATAAAAACATAAATTTTAGAACAAATGTTTATATAAGAAAATAAATATTTAAACCTAATTTGCAAGTGTCTCTGTGTGTGTGTGTGTGTGTGTGTGTGTGTGTGTGTGTGTGTGTGTGTGTGTGTGTGTGTGTGTGTGTGTGTGTGTGTGTGTGTGTGTGTGTGTGTGTGTGTGTGTGTGTGTGTGTGATTTTAAAAAATAAAAAATATGAATTAATAAAAAATAATTCGTACATTGGGGTTGAAAACATATCAATGAAAGGGTCAATGAATCCCTCCCTCATTGGCATTTGGATGTGAATGAAAGGAATGACATAGTCATCTCTTAACCCTAGAAAGATGAGATGGTAACTATCATATTGATGCAAATTACTAATTACATAGTGATGTTTTATTTTTATTTAGTAAAAAAATTATTAGTATTTTATATTTTCGTATTTAGTAAATATTCTATTTGTAAATAATAATTAGTAAAATTTGCACACACATGTTGAAATACACTAAATTACAATTAGCACACAAAAATGGTCTTTATGCCTCCACTTAAAACCACTTGCATTTATGTAGCCACCTACATTAATGCATCCACTTATATTTATGAGACATTTTAGGTTGTATATAAGCAAACATCTCCTTAGGAAATTTCGGTAATAATAAGTATTATGTAAATGCTTTTAGAGACTTAATTCATAACATAGCTTTGCAATTTTATACATATTTTATTTTGACAATATATGTATGGCTCATTACCAAATTGTGAACCTGCCATATAGAAGTGTTGATATGGCTTGCATGTTGCCAATATCTCATATTCTCTAATATTGTATTAGAGTTATTGTTGAAACAACTATCACATTTATGATTTAAATAAATGAAGATTCAATCTTTCATAGCATTGAGGTTATATTCTTATTTTTTTATTTGTGTTTTAATCCACATTATCTTCTTCCCTTCTAGTATCAAATATTTAATTCCTCTCATTTTTTGAGTTCTTAAAAAATAAACTCAAGTTGTTTTGTCCATGTGAATGCCCTATGATCTCCTCATATATTTCTTTTTATTGTTATGAGAACCTCAATAAATTTTAAAATAAACTTTATATAAAATATTGTTAGGCCATGAAATATTTTGCGTAAAATGTACTCCTTGATGACATCCATTATAATATGACTTGAACATTTTATAGATCTGTCTTAAGTCAGTTTTGGGACATCAAAAAACTCAAGTATATCAATTTTGTCTTAATAAAACTGCATTTAATGACATTTATCAATATCCTCTCCTTATACAACATCTGCAACACATTATATAGATGTAGTAGGTGTTCTATTATCTTATTTAATGCCATGATATAATCTAAGCATACAATGACATAATTTACATAAATGGTTGTGACACCTTCAAAACATTAATTTCATGAGCATGTTTAATGTATTTTCCAAAATAAAATACATTACTAGCCATTCATGTAGTCCCTCCTTTGTCTTGAGGTTTATCTCGCATTCATCTACTTCACTTATCCTGATTTGGTGATACCCATTCTTCAGATCAATTTTGGAGAAATACCTTTATCCCCTTACTCAATTCATCATTTAATTCAAGTGTGGAAATGGGAATATATAATTTACCTTTATCATTTTGATGTCACTCGAATCCATTCACATGTATGACTCTCATCTTTTTTTACTAGCATTGATAGTACATGTATTGAATGTGGGCTAAAACTTTATATGGTAAACCTTGATCTAATAACTTGCACACTTTTATCTACACCTACTCATTCTCTTGAGGTTTCATCTACTATGACTTCTTGTTAGGAAAACTAGCTCCTATAATTAAGTCTGTATGATGACTTATACAACACAATGACAATAGTCCTTTTATAAGGTAACTCATAATAATGTTAGTGAACTCATCTAATAACTCCTTCATTTCACACAAAATTGGTTCATCATTTCCTTTATTTATACCTTCATGTTTTTCTAATGTGGGTTTTATCAAAAGTACAAAGTAAGCCTCCTTTTCCACCATATTGAGTAAAACCTTGCCAAAAATGATCAACACTCTTGTGGAAATGTTTAATATTTCAGTCCTCTTATTTAACATTGAATGGATTGAGGATGAACTTATTACCACTCTTCTCTAGGTGATAGGTGTTCACTCTTCCCTCATGCACATCATTTCTATCATATTGCAAAGGCTTACCTAAAAACACAAGACATCCATCCATTGGCATCACATCACACCATACATGTATTGCTATTAAAATATGTTGAAATAAATAAGGAATTCATCATTTAATAATCCAAACTAAGACTTTTGAAAAAATAAGACCTTGTATGGGTTTGGATGTTCCAACTTATGAAAATTTAGTTTTTGAAGCATCTCACACGAGACCATATTTTTTATACTATCTATATCCATGATCACTTATCGCACATGATTTTTGTCTTAAACATCATTCCAAAAAAATTATTATTTTTCATCAATTCATTATTGTCCTTCATTGGCTTCAATAATATGGGTGTCATCGTGATTTTTTATCTGCACTTTGGATATTCAGAGTGGATTTATTGAGACAATAGACTCTTCATCTCTTTCAAACTCTTTATCTCCATCCAAGACAAACACATGACATTTGAACCTTTTGCTAATTTTTACTTGCACCTATGAATATTCAAACACCCAACATCCCTAATTTTTGCATCGTATAACATGTCTGAGAAAATCCTCATATCCTTCTTTAAATCAATCTTCCTCATCCTCTAAATAGGTAAGATGTACTTATGCACACAATCTCTTGCTCAACTCTTTGTGTTACTTATTGTTATTTTGCATGTGTGTTATGAATTGCATTTATCTCACCATTTTTATACATGTTTATTATTACATTAACATAACCTCCTCATATAGACACCCCATTTTATCATCAATTATTTTTTGTTTGAATGATGAGTTATCCAATGACTTTGGTGAGAATTGATAGCCACATCCATAGTATTAATCTATGTCACACTTAATTCCTATTGAATGAAAAATTTCATCCTATTAAACTAAATCGCAACATTTTCCTTTTCAACTTTATTATGGCCTAATTTGATGGTTATCTTGAAAAACTCTTCTATATACTCATTAATACATAGGTCTTTCATCTTTAAGTTCTATAATCTCTTGAATAGTTCCATATGATAACATCCAAGTATTAATATACCCTTTAACTTTGTGACCATCTCATCCCACCAAGATATCTTCTCCTTACCTTTCATGCAGTATTGATTTTAAACTTTTTTCCACCATAACATCGTGTGACCATTCAATTTATTCTATATTGCCTTTACACATTATGGCGAAATAACATCATTGAACTCAAAGTATTCCTCTATGTTAGTGATCATGTTTATTAATTTGTATTGGTTCAAACTTCCTCAAGATAACAACACTTCGAACATAGTCACTCCTATAATTCATGAAATATCTCTCAAGAGTTAATTTTTATCTACTTCCATTACTGTTAATCATCCTCATCATTTCTAGTACCTCCTATGTATTTTCATTACTCATAATAATTAATCTAGTTATCCATTTGAATTAATCCCAATTTTTTATCATTTTCAGTGGTATATCAATTGTACTGCATGAACCATCGTGTCTAAGACTTTGTCAAGTCTTGTAGTCACATTGGTTGCTACCACATATCTACTAAAAGATCTCATGGGAAACATATTAACATTCTCACTCAATCTAATTATGTCACCCCATTTTTATCTGCACAACTTCTCATATTGAATAACATCTTGTTATCTGTGTCACATTCACTACTATACTAAATGCTTTCACCCACCAATCTCTATGTAGGCCCAAATCAATATCATGCCAACTAGTATAGTCATAGTCAGAGGTCCTAGTGAAGGGATGTCTTACACATAAAACCAAGTGATGGTTTCACTTTTTACTCACTTTGTACACATGTTACATGAGTTCAATAAAAAAATTATCTCACTACATTAATAAAATAATAGAATTGTACAATTACTCCTAAACAGATGCTACAACATTTATTTTGTTTCAATATTACATTCAATGCTCAAGGATACAGGCCTTGTCCCATCTCTCTCTCTCTCTCCCCTTGTCCACCCTCTCTCTCAAGCTTACTCTCGATGTCTGCAAACTTTTTGTGTTTTCCCATTGTTGCTCTAATCTCTCTCTAACTATCTAATGAATATAAATCCTTATTTTGTTGTCTTATTGATATGATTGTGTGCCAAATTTACCTTTTGTACTAACATTTGTTGATTTATTTCTCAAGGTTATTCCATGAAACTACTAAAAACTTCATGTAATGATGCATTATTCTTTAGTTGCCAAGAATATCCTATAATCATAAGCTATTATAATATTATGATGCACGAATCCCAATTACCTATTAGGATGGACCACACATTAATTTTTATCTCTCACCTTTTCCATTGACTTCCAATTTACATAGCTTAGAAAAAAAAAAAAAATATATATATATATATATATATATATATATATATATATATATACTTGGCATTAATCAAACCTAGTTGACTTCACATAAATTATGTTGTGTGTTTATTTGTTTGCAAGACCATTAGATTGAGTGTTTCATATTGAGCCCAATGTGGTTCTTTGCATGTGCACCTAATGCCTATATTTTTCCTTCACTTATCATAAAGTCTTCATGTGTCTTCATGCTCACATATCACTTTGCATGCACACTAAACTATTCACTTTATCTATGTTGATTAAGGCCACTTATGTATGTTGGAAGCTATCCTTTAAAAAATTTGCTTGATTGTGCCCTGTACTTTTTCATATGAGGCCATTCTTTGCAAAATCAGACTTAGCCATCCTAGGTTATGTAATATTGGTTTTGCACCAAAGATGTTCATGCATCACTTTACACCTTAAGTGTCTAAAAAAAAAAATCCCTTGTAATGCTCAAGTACATGGGAATCTCAAGCTACACCAAGTAGGTGAGCTAAGATGCACAAGTTATCCATACTAGTAGGTTATTAGTATAATGGTTTCTAACATGTTTATATTAAGAGACATGATAATAATTCTTTATTTATCCTACATTGGTGGAGATGTTGGCATATTTTGAGTTACAGAACAAACAAACTTATTGGATCATGTACATGTACAATTAGTCTCCTATATTTTTTTGTAAAATTCCTCTGAAAAGTTAAACATTATTGGATTCTTCATGAGCTAGCATTATGCAAGGATGACTCCACCCCCTTCAGTAGTAAATGGTGGCTTTTTCTTTACATAATCTATATATTTATAAAATTTTAGTTCTTCTTCTTCTTATTTTGATTAAAACTATTAATGTCCCTATTTAATAGCATCAAAAATCTCATGGTCAATCACATCTCATAGAAGTGTAATCCAATATTCAATAATTTTATCTAGAACATAAGAGTAAAGTATGAAAACATTGTTAGATGTGGAAAAGAGAATTTGATGCTTTAGCTTGGTACTTTAAATTTTTAGTACCAACATTTTATCTTTTTTGTTAGTTGAATCTTCTTCTCAAACTATTGACACATTATTTCTGCATAGTTTTATTCTATAAACAACTTTGAGAATTGAAAAGGGTTAATGAGAGTAAACTCCCAATAGTTCACCATTTGGCCACTATTAAAATGAACTATAATATTGATAATAATGTTCTTCGAAGAATTATAAAATATAAATGAATAATGTTTCGTAGTTCCTATATTTAGATCACTAGATGTAATTTTATTTTTTACCTTAAGTTTGATTTGGTTCTCATTATTCATTTCTAATTCAATTGTCAGACATACACTTTCAAACCTACTTTAACAATTTTTATATTATTCTTTCTTTTTACTACTACTTAACCCTTAAATCTAAAGAAAAAATAAAAAATAAAACTAAAAAATTACCTTCTAAATAATAGTAAAAGGAAGACCTTTGAGGTTTTCAAACATATTGTTTTCTTTTAAAAAACACCCTCACAAAAAACCCACGCAAAATGAATACAAAACATATAAAACCTGTTTTATAAAAAAGATTAAGAATATATACATCATCTTCCACGTGTGTCACACTCCAATTAACCATGCACCTTTCTCGTAGGTGTTAATCGATTGTTTATAACTATCCAATCCTTTTTTATATGAAATGAAATCTGAGCAGCAGCAGCTCCTACAAATAAGTTTGAACTAAGGTAGGTCACCTAATTATATTTATTTTTGACAATCCTCTACCAGATGTTTATTATTGACTAATCCTAATGAATTAAGGCTAGACATAAGACAAATACCAAATTAATACAAAGAAAGCGATTGCATTGAAGTGGGCAACAGTTCATGGGAAGGAAGGAGATACACGAATTGCGACAGTTTGTAGATATAATAATTGTCCTTACATTCTATGGAGTGTTTATTGGTTACAGTCAACTATTTACTAATAGTACCTATGTTTTTATGTAGGGATTTTATGTTTGCGGCTATTATCCTCTTAGTTTTGTTTGTAGTGGTTTGTTTTTAGTTAATTTAATCTCAAATGAATATTGTTTATTTATTTTTCCAACATTTTTTTCATAAAATATTATTAATTTTTTTCAATAATTAATAAAAGGAAAGAATTTTAAAATATTTTTGTAGTAAAATATAAAAATGAATTTTCCAACTAATGATTTGGTTATTTTTTGTAATTAAATATTTTTTTCTTAATTTATAATTAGTAAAAATTGAAAGTGAGAAAATACTTTATATTTATTATTTAATAGTAAAAAATTATATTAAAAAATCAATTAATAAAATTACTATATTATTAATATATTATTTTAATTTTTACATATTTAATAGGAAATAAAAAAAGAAATTAATTTATATTAATTTTAAAACATATGTGATTCACCCTACATATCATATTCAAATTAACTGACTTCTTATTATTAAATATAAATTAAAAAATTATTAATTTTAATTACCTTTAAAATCAATATATTGATAAATATATCTATTATCACATATATTAAATACGTACACAGAATATTAAATCCTTTTCCTTATTATTATGCCTAAAATACACCATGATTGAACGAATCCAGCTCTCATACCAACCGTTTTCTTTCTATAAAGGCCAAGTATTTTGGATTCATTTGCGTAATTGATTTATTCCAACTTGTAAGAGTTTTTTTTTTTTAAAAGAACGCATGCCGGACAATATGCGGTTGACATCGCATTTAAGTAATGGCCCAGATGCAGATACACACAAGCTTGTCTCCCTCGTTGGAAGTCGTTCTCAGACTTTCGCATGATTTATATGGCTGGGACTGTGAGAAAAATAATTTTAAACAAAGGAAAAGGGTGACTCAAAAAAACGGACATGAGTTATAAATTTTTGTGGACGGGACACATAATATTTACTTTTATATGACTAAATATATATATTTTTAATATCAATTGTGGATTTAGTTTTGTAGACCAACAAAAGAGTTGAAGAAGATATTAAACTTTCTTAAAATATAACTGTCCACTAACCATGTACACTCAAAATAATTAATAATCGTATTCCTCTTTAAAAAAATATTAGTTTAAACTTTTTTAAATTAAGCTAGGGAATTTTGACATATCGAAGTTTATAAAACGAATTTCCATGACCATCCAATCTACTATATGAATGTTTTGAATCTAAATGGAAACTAAGAAATCAATAAAGCCTCATCACATAGCATTACCCTTACACCCCAATATAAAGATTGTATAAAAAAATTTAAGCTTATAATATTAAGATATCATTTATCTCAAATATGAAAGTGTGAGGATGTATTAGTTGAATTGCACAATGTTAATGCCAAGACCATCGTGTCAACCAAAGGAATTTATATTTTAATTAATTAAAGGTGATTTATCTTATCCATAAATGTTTTACGATGCATCGATTGAAATCAACTGGTTTTAGGGAACTCCACAATACAAGGAAAGTTAAATCCAAAAATTAGTAAAATAAAATTATTAATTATTTTAATAGATATAATATTTAGAATTTTATTAAACAATATTTTTTATGAGTTTTTATGTATAAGTTAACATATTATATCAAATTTTTAAAAAACCAACATTATTTTTATAACAATTGTTATATATAAATTTTGATGTGCTTAAATTTTTAAATACATTCTTTAAATATTATAGTTATGATGTTGGATGAGCTTTTTTCACTTATGGTTATAAAGTTATTCTATTTTCTGTTATTTTTTAAATGGTTAAATATACTAGAATACAATTTCGAACCATTAGATCATTTCATATGGCTGTCCAAACATTTTGGAAACAACAATAAATAATGTAACAATTATAATTGGATGCATCATAACTTTATCTTCATTTTTACGTTAAGGAGAGCTAAATAAAATTAACAAGTAAAAATTTATGGTCTTGTAAGATAGATCTTTGTATCAAATAATATATTTCTAAGTGATCTTTCTTCCTATCTCTCCTTTTATAAATGTACAATAATATTATTTTATGCCTAAAAACATAATTTCTTAGTCCTTTAACTGATGTTTAAAATTCTTCGCAACCTATACATTTTAAAGATTTGTAATCATAAAATATTTTCAGCATTCTATTATTTTTAGTGATGATTAATTTTCTAAAAATTTGATAACTTTATCACTGGATGAGAACTTGGGTTGAAATTCATCCACCATCAGGAGTTTAGTATTTGGAGATTACATTTAAAACTCATACATAGATGAACAAGACTTTGAAACAACTACAGAAGCAATTGGAACAATTAACTACAATTGTCCCAAATGTCACAAATAAAAAACAAAGGCAAGGGGAAGATAAAAGAGATGAAGAATAATATCATGATGAATAAGTTTTTAAAAAATAAGGAAGAAAAATATTGTCCACCATCAATGGAAAAAATGATGGTTCAGGGTTTAGAGGGAAGAAACGAAGGAATCAAGGTTGAAGTTTTAGAATGTGGATGTTGTTTAAAACTAGCAGTTGATAAACTAGTTAAATAACATGGATTTTTTTTTTTTTTTAATTAAAACCCTAATAGAATAGAAGAAATTAATGTTTTGATGCAATAAATAGAAGGGTTAGAGAACTATTTGGTGGGATCAACTATAGAAAGAGAGAAAAAGCAATGGGATAAAAAAATATCCACACTTGGAATATGATGGAGAATAAGTTAAGGGAGAAATTTCTCCATGTATATAATGAAAAAACCTCATAAAAAATATTTTATAATTAAATTAAAAGGATAACAATATAAATAAATATACATATGAGTTTTACAAAATTTCCATATGAGTGGATCATAAGGAAACAAAAGAACAAATGGCTACAATGTATGTAAATGGCTTAAATTTTTTATTCAATATGAATTAAGAATGCATAAAATAATTTGAATGGAAGCATCTTATCAATTAAATTTTAAGGTAGAATAAAAAATGAAAAGGCTTTTATAAGATCAACATGTTCAGAATCAAGACAATCATCTCCAACAATAAGGTTGGATGGCTTTAATTCCAATAGAGGTGGATCACTATATGGTACAAAAAATAAGAGGATAATAAACAAATGTTTCAATACCAATAGAGTAAGATGATTCTAGTGAGATAGATGTTATGGTAGGGTATAGGATAGAATGATCCAAGGAAACCTTATGTTGGTTACATATCTAAAAAAGAAGGATAAAGAGTGTTTGAGTTGCTGCACTATCATGAATATCAAAGGAAGAAAGAAGATATACTAAGAGTGAATTTTGTTGATGTCGAGACTAAAGAAAATAATACAAAAGTTATAATATAAAACACAAGAAAAAATCATAGGATGAGGAGAACAATCATAACTCTAAGGAAATAACATGTAAAAAAGATATGGTGGCATTTCATGACTATATTTAAATGATTTTCAAAAAAGATGTACTTCAAGATGTGAAATATGAGAAGTGATTATAGATGGTTGTAGTTTTGAAAATATAGTTTTGAAATAAATGGTAGAGAAAGTAAGACTACAATGTGAACAACGTCATTGTCCTTATTGAATTTCATAGTTTTATAAATGCAATGAAGCTAAAATAGATAAACATTGTTTGAACAAGGTTTTTATATTAAAAACTTATAGAAATGAAAAATACATATATTGTTATGTTATTCCAATGGATGCATGCCATGTGATGGAGGGATGGCCATGAAAATATATCAAAAAATGTAATTCATAATGGATAAAATAATTCATAAACATTTTGGAAAGGTGTTATAAATGTAGTTTTTATTACCTATTAAAGAAAAAGGGCATGTAGAAATTATTTTATCCACAAAAGTATTTATCAAAGACATGAAGGTTATATGCTATTATTATGGACTGATATCAAAGAAAGAAGACACATATGTGGTTAAAATACAAGAAAAAATATTATAAGTGTTGAAGTAATATGCAAATGTTATACCTAATGAATTAATGAATAGTTTACCAAAAAAGACTTAAATTCAACATCATATTGATTTGATTCCAATATTATCTCTACCCAATCAATCGAATTATAAGATGAGTATAATAAAACATTTAGAATCAAATAAACATGTTACTCAATTGATGAGATATAGTGTAGTAAGAGAGAGTGCATGAATCCATGTGAAACACCAATATTGCCAACTCCAAAGAAAGATGAGAAATGGAGGATATGTGTGTATAGTAGAGCAATCAATAAAATAATTATCACATACATATTCCTTATATGTCATTTATATGATATGATGGACATATTTATAGGACAAGATTGATCTAAGTGTTTATTATCAGATTTAGATTTATGAAGGAGGTGAATGAAAAATAATATTTGGGACTATGGATGGGTTATATGAGTGAATGGTGATGCCATTTGGATTATATTATACACCTAGAAATTTTTTGAGGTTGACGAGCATATTAATATGAGGTTATATTTGTAAGTTTGTGTTGTTTTATTTTAATTATTTTTTGATATTTAGTACTATTAAAGAGTATAATGTAAGGCATTTGAGAATATAAATTTTAATAAATGAGATGTTTTATGTAAATATAAAGAAGTGTAAGTTTATGCATAATAGTTTTATATTTTTATGGTTTAGGGTTTCAATACATGTTGTAAGTATGGATAACAAAATTTAAGTACAATTTCTCATTGTCATATTCTAATAATAGTAATAGAGGTAAGATGTTTCCCCAATAACAAATTACATGGGGAAACAATTTTTGTGGATAAGGGAATCAACATAAAGGTTTAAATGTTTGAATGACAAGATTACATAAAACATATTTTTGCATTGCTATATTTTAACAAAGTGTTTGATATATATTGTAATGCTTCAGATGTGGGAATTAGTGTCTTGTTGAGTCAAGGAACACCAATAAAATATTTAATTGATAAATTGATTGAGGTAAAATTTAAGTATTGTACACATGATGTTGAATTTTATGGTATTGTACAAGCACTAAAACATTGGAGGAATTACATAGTGCATAAGGAGTTTATCCTATTTATAGATTATGTGGCTTTGAAGTACATCAACACTGAAAATAGTTTAATTAGTAGACATGTAAAGTGTGTGTCTTTATTTTAGGGACATAATTTTGTTTTAAAACATAAATCAAGATAATAAAATCAGGGAATTTATGATTTAAGAAAGAGATTGGCATTGATAACTTATATGGTGAATGAAGTAATTGGTTTTGAAGTTGTTAAATGGTTATAAGATATTGATCCATATTTCAGTAAGATAGTTGAGCAATGCAAGAATTCATTAGTAGATGAGGTTAATACTATTTATGATTAGTAACTAATACATTATGGTAATTTATTCAAGGGAAAATAATTATGTATTTCAATTTGGTCTCTTACAGATAATATTATAAGATAATTACACAGTTATTTTTTGGGTGTACACTTTGATATGAATAAGACAATAGCTTTGGTGGAGGACAAACATTTTTTTTCCAAACATGAATAGAGATGTGGAAATGGATGTTTCAAGATGTGGTATTTTCTATGCGGCTAAAGGCCATGCATAAAATACAATTTTATACATGCCATAGCCATTTACAAGAGGACCATGGAGAAATTTAAATATGGTATTTTTGTTGGACTTGTCAAACATAGAGAGATGCAATCATTCAATTTTTTTTGTGGAGAAGTTTTATGAGATGGTTGATAACACATATTTCATTTTAAAAAAATAATGATACCACTATATTAACATAAATAATTTTTATGGATGTTATGAGATTACATGGTTTTATAAAAACCATTACATCATATTGGGACACAAAATTTATAATTCAAAATTTTATGACTATTTCAAATAAACTGGGAACTAAATTAAAATTTCTTAATGTGTATCACACATAAATAAATGCATAAATAGTGGAAAATTAATTGAGATTCATATCTAGAGAGAAGTTCAATAAATGAGATTTGACATTACCAAAAGTTGAGTTTTCCTATAAGAGTTTCACGAACTGATCAATAGGAAAATCCTTGGTTCAATTTTTTAATGGAATACATCATATGGGTATTTTATCTTTATTGTGGTTTTCAATTGTATAACAACATGGTGAAGATGCATAAACATTTGTAGAGCACATATAATAGTTTCAACAAGTAAGAATAAAACTATAAGAAAATAATGAAAATAATAAACCAATAATATACATAAAAAGAAGGTTAAAGGTATTTGAATAATGATATTTGGTGATGGTGTATTTCATAATAAATAAATATCTCCAAAATAAAAATAAAACAAGCTAAAGTACAAGAAAATCAGTACATGTAAAATTATGAAAAAAAATCAATGACAATGCTTATGTGGTGTGTTTACCATAAAATTTAGATATGTGAATAATATTTAATGTTATATATTTATATTATTTTAATGGATAATATGGTGAATGATAATAATATGAATAAATTTATTTGAATCAATATGTACTGACAAATAGAAAATAAAAAACAATGCATGTTCTAGATTAGAATAAAGTGATGACAATATAAGGAAGTTGTAACACATATTTAGTATATTATAAAGGACAAAAAAAGGTAGGAAAACACTTATATTTAAAAATGAGATCTAAAAATAATTTTAAATAATATATGGTATGAATATAAGTAGTGAAAATCATATGACCTATGTCATTTTTAACTAGAGGAGAACATTGCAATGACAAAGCTTCAGGAATCCAAAAATTTTAACTCATCACCTTGATTGAGATTTTAATTACAAAAAAAATGAAATAAATATATCCATAACCTAATTATCTAGTTATGGATAATTCTCGTATGTTTAGAGAGTCACGTCAAATCATATAAGGGTTCAAAATTGCATTCTCTTTTTTTAGTCATGTTAGAAACAATAGAAATTAGATCAATTTATAACCAAATGTCATGTTGGTTTGAAGCTCCCAAAACATTATTAGTTTAGTATTTATAGGATATTTTCTAAATTTTAGGCCCATCTAATATTCTATTCCAAATTTGTGATAAAAATCAATTTGTTGGTCATAACAAGTACAATTAACTCTAAGTAGTTTTATTTTTATTTATTTATTTTTTAATTTTGCATTTAAATTATAATTTTGAGTTGAGAATTATTTAAAGATAATTATTTAATTATTTAAAATATTTAATTTTAATCCATCATGAGTAGGGTTTCATGAAATTCTGAGTATTATGCCTATTCATATTTTAACTTTCCTAGTTTGTAGGTTCATTATCTAGTATCAAAGCATGTTCAACTCCTGTATGTATTATATTTATGAATTTGTATTGAGTTTTTTGTGTTATATATATTTTTTATTATGTAAATGAATAGCACGTGTAACTATTCTAAGCTGATGAAGAAAAATTACATAGATGAAAAAGACTATGTAATAACTATAGAGGAAAATGGAAAAAATCATCATAATTGTCCCAAATGTCACAAATCAATGATAAATAAAAGAGGGAAAATAAAAAGAGGAATAAAAAAATCATGAAAAATATGTTCACAAAATGTGGAATAATAATAATGATCATGATCAATGAAAGAAATGAGTGTTTGGAATTTAAAGGAAAGGAACAAAGGAATCGAGGTTGAGGTTTGAAAGTGTGGAAGTAGTTTAAAAAACTAGGAGTTGACATAACATTTAAATTACATGGAAGAGTTTTTCAAATGATAAAATAATAGAGAATATAAAAATTTTCATGCTTACATTCATGAAATTAAGAATCCATGAAACTATTTGGTGAGATCACCTATAAAACGAGAGATAAATAAAAAGTAAAGAGAATATCTACACTTTTAGAATAATAGAGAAGAATATTAGGGATAAATATATTCCTATTTATTATGCATAAACACTCTACATAAAATTATTTAATTTAAGGCAAAGTGATCATAGTATACTTGAATTACAAATGTGTTTTAAGTTTTCCATTTGAGTGGATCATGATGAAATAGAATAATAAATGGAAACAAGTTATGTAACTAGTTTAAAGTTTTCAATTAAATATTAATTGATCATTCATATAATATTTTTGATGGATAATATTTATTAATTATCTTTGAAGTCAAAATAAAATCAAAATATACAATCTTTTGGAAGATTTGGTGGGCCAAAAAGAGGAAAATCACTTCCAAAAATGGAGCGATGTGGGTTTAATTCCACATGAATATGATCATCATATGGTGCATAAAAATAAGAATATAATAGATGAGATTTAAATATAAGCAAAGAGGAATATTATTTTAGATAGGTAGAGGTTATGGTAGTGGTAGATGTTGGATTGGTCCACATAGACCTTATGTTTATAACAAATAGTTTGAAGAATAAAGAGTATTTGATTTTTTGCACCATAATGAATAGTAAAGGAGGAAAGAGTATAGGTGAAGAGTGAGTTTGGTTGGGGATGAGACTAAATAATATAATATAAATTTTTTATCAATAAGCATATGAGAAATATCATGGTGATGGGAAATATGATAGCTCCAAAGAAATAAATGGAGCAAATTAGAGATGTTGGTGATTCATGGATGTATAAAAAAAATTTAAGCATGGTGTAATTAAGTAGGTGGGATATTCCAAGTAATTATATATGGTGGTCATTGTGAAAATATGGTTTGTAAATAAGTCATAGAGAAATTACGACTTCAATTTGCCAAGAGTCCTTACCATTATCATATTTCATTGTTTAAGAAATGGAATGAAGTTACAATAGGTTAAAGGTGTTTAATCACATTTTATATATGAAAATCTTATAGGAATGGAATATGGTTTGATGTTATATTAAGGGATGCATGCCAACTATTATTGGGAAGGCCATGTCAATATAAAAGAAAGACAATTAATGATGGTGGAAAGAATACATATACTTTTTTTGAAAGGTTGTATAAATTTAGTTTCACTAACTCTTATAGAACAAGTATAGGTATATAAAATGTTGTCCATGATATCATTTATCAAAAAAAAAAATGATAAGTTGATTTTATGCACTAATAAAAAATAAAGAATACATAAAAGTAGTTCAAATAAAATTAAAAATAGAAAAAGTGTTGAAAGAACATGTATGTGTCATACCTATTTAATTACTACATTATTTACCACCCAAGAGAGGCATTAAAAATCATATTTATTTTATTATAGGGTCAAATCTACCAATTAAATTGACTTATAGGATGATTCCAACAAAACATGCATAATTGAATAAACAAGCTATTGAATTTATTAGAAAGGGTGTAGTAAATGAGATCATGAGTATATGTGCAACACTAGCATTGCTACCTATAAATAAAGATGAGACATGGAGGATGTGTAGGTATAATAGACAAATAAATAAAAATTATTCTAAAAAAGATATTTTATATACTTTATTTACATGATATGATGAATGTGATTACAAGAGAAAAATATTCTATTAAAGATTGATGTAACGAGAGGTTGTTATCATATTCAAAATTGTGAAGGAGATAAATGGAAAATAACATTCAATAGTATGGATGGATTACATGATTTTTTGGTGATGTGATTCAAATTATATAATGTACTGAACAGATAAATAAGGGTGATGAACACAATGCTATGAAATTACATTGGTAAGTTTATGGTGGTTTATTTTTATGATATTTTATATTTAGTAAGAGTAAAGATGAGCATTTAAGGTATTTGAGAATGTTTTTATAATTTAAAAGAAATGATAATATTTAATAAAATTTGAAAAAGTGCAAATTTATGAATAATAATTTGGTATTTTTTGGGTTTCAAATTTCATCAGATGGTGTAAGAATGGATGAATACAATGTAAATAAAATTGCCTAGTGGCTATTCCAACAAGCACAATAGAGGAAAGAAGTTTTGATGGTTTAGAATATTTTTTCAAAATGTTCATTATGGGTTTTACTAATATTGTTTCACCAATAATATATTTCATGATGGGGGAAAATTATGTAGAAAAGGATAACAAAAAAAATATTGAGTTATTAAAGAATAATAATATACAAAATCTTACTTCAGCATTGTCATATTTTAATAGTGTTTTTAAGGTATAGTGTGATATTTCACATGTGGGAATTAGTGATGTGTTGATTCAAGAAGGAATACAAAAATTCTATTCATTGAGAAATTAAATAGGGTAAGAAATAAGCATTATAAATATGATGTTAAATTTTATGCTACTCTAAAGGTATTAAGACATTGGTCACATTGCCTAGTTCTGAATGAGTTTATCCTATTTACAAATTAGAAGATTTGAAGTATGTGAACAATGAAAAGAAGTAAATTAATAGACATGCTAATTTTGTCTTTATTTCAGGGATATACTTTCATTTTCAGAAATAAATCAGGGAAACAAAATTATGTAGTTGATGCTTTGAGCATGAGAGTGGCATTGTTAAGGTGAGTGAAGTAGATGGATTTGAAGCTCTTAAGGAATTATTTCATACTTATAATTTTTTTGGAATGATAGATGAGAAATTAAAGAATGCATTATCATGTGAGATAGATAATAGTTTTTATGAGTACCTTATACAATATGGTTATCTATTCAAGCGAAAATAATTATGTATTCTAGTTAGGTCTCTAAGATGCAATATTATAAGAGAATTTTATGGTGGTGGTTTGGGTGGGCACTTTAGTAAGATTAATACAATGGTAAGGGTATGAGAATATTATTTTGCCAAATATGAGGACTGATGAGGCAACGTATGTTTCAAAATTCAATACTTTCTAGGTGGCCAAAAGTGATAAATAAAATATATGACTATATATGTTATTACTAGTTATAATAGGACCACAGAAAAATTTGAGTATGGAAATTTTTATAAGTTACCAAACAAATGGATATGTACTAATAATTCAATATTTTATTGTTGTCGACAATATTTTTAAGATGGTTCATTTTATTTCGTGTAATAAAATAAATGTTGCTACTAGAGTAGTAGATCTATTTTTTAAAGATGTTGTGAAATTGCATGGTTTGTAAGAAATAATGGCATCAGATAAGACAAACATTGTCATTTTTAGAGGTCTCTCTAGAAAAAATATGAACTAAATTACTGTTTAGTATTGTTTACCGCCCACAAATGAATGGGAAAACAAAACTAGTAAACATGAGCCTAGGATTTTTTTTGAGAAGCCTAGTTGGAGAGAAGCCCATATGATGAGACTCGGCATTAGCAAAATTTGAGTTTGAAATTAATAGTTTCATAAATAGATCAATAGGAAAATCACTATTTATGTTTTTGTTTTTTTTTGTATAATACTATGGGTATTTTAGATTTGGTGTAGTTACCAATTGCAGAACTAGTTAGTGATCATACAAAATCATTTACAAAGCCCATGCAACAAATTGACTATTGAGTAAGAAAAAAGATAAAATATATTAAATAAAAGTATGAAAAAAAAACAAATGTAACAACAATTTCAAAGTTATTTTAAGAAGGATATTTGGTGATGGTGTATTTGATAAAATAGAGATATCTAAAAGTAACATGCAACAAACTAAAGTATAATAAAATTACTCAGTAAATTCTTTTGAAGAAAACCAATGATATTTATTATGATGTATGTATAACATATATTTTTGATATCTCTCTAGTTTCTAATATTTAAGATTTACATGATTTTCACATAGAAGACATTAGAGGAGAAGAGTGTGAATAAATAGAATTGAAACAACATTTACCAAAGATGAAGAAAGAAAAAATAGTATAGGTTCTAGATAAGAAGATAGTGAACCTAATAAAATGAAGTTATAATAGCTATTGTGTAGTATGGGAAAGTCTAAAAAAGGTGGACAACACATGGATTTGAGCATTGGAGATAAAAAGTAAATAAAATATTAAATGTCAATAATATAATTAGGGTTACTCATAGGAGTTTAGCTGATCTCAACTAGAGGAGAATGGTGTAGAGACCTATCTTTTGGGGGGCATAAATTGAGATTCATTAACCCCATTGAGCCATTTTATAGAGGAAAATAAAGGTAAAGGAAATAATCAATAATAAAAAACTGAATTTTATGTTTAGGTACAATTCTAAGGTGTTTGGATAGTAAAACATAATCATCCAAGGGTTCAAACATGTATTCTACTATTTTCAGTCATGTTAAAAATTGCAAAAATCATGTAAATTTATAATAGGATGTGAACTTAGTTTGAAACTTGCCCAACATTATTACGTTAATATTTATATGACTTTTTAATTTTTAGGCCCATATGAGCTTGCATGCAAAAGTTGTGATAAAAAGTAATTTGTTATTTATAGTAGGTGTAGTTAACTAGAACATTTTTTTTATTTTTTATTTATTTTAAATTTTACATGTCAACTCTAATTTCAATTTGAGTTTCATTTAAAAACATTTATATATTGATTTTACTTATTCAAAGTGAATCAATAAAAATTATGGTTTCCTAAAATTATGTGTATTGTGCTTATTAATATTTTTAATTTACAAGTATGTGGATTCATCATCATTGCATAACAATGTGCTCAATAATTATATTATTAAAAATGATTAAAATGGATACATTAAATATATATTAGTAGAATTAAATTCATCTCCCATCACCATATGTATTGTTAGTGTAAATATGATGTTGACTTTGAAGATTAGCATTTCAATAAACTAAAAAAAGTTAATTGAATTTTAACATTAATTTTATGGATTTTACTTCAAATTAGTTATGGATGGTGGTGGATGGTGGATTTTTAAAATTTAAGAGGGTGGTGGGTATGTTCAATTCATTTAAGGGATACCATAAAAATAAATAAAATAAAAAATTCTAATATGTTTAGAAGAGGAAGAAAATTATGAAAACCAATTATGATGGGAGTCCATAAATGATAATACACATCTCTTAACAAATTCACTGCATTTAGTCTTTTTGTAAGGGTTTATTAAATTTTATGTAGATTAATGTTTTATAAGAATGTGTCATTAGGATGTTGACATATGACTTTTTCGTTTTTCTAAACTTTAGCATTCTTTAAAATTTAATATATATTTCAATATTATTATTATTATTTTCATATTCAAGGTAAGATTTATTTCCATCTATTTTTTGATTAAATATATAAACTATATTTATTTTCTAAATAAATATTTTAATCTAATTTCAATTAAAAATAAAAAAGAAATTATCTATTTAAAATTAGTATAATATATGTATTTTTGTTGATACGACTAGGAGTACTTCCTAGAGAAAAAACTAAGATGAAGAACCACACAAAGAGACAACCCCACTAGGGTAAGAAAATGAAAAGTCAATTTAGACCTATCAAAAAGATTATAAATATGTTAATCTTTACATGGGGATTAGAAGCACCAAATTACTCTAGTAAGACCTAAGATGAAAAAAACCACTCATTTTAATATTAGATAGGATAAACACTTTTGAAACTAGAGTCATGAACCAGATAAGTGAGGGTTTTGATAGTTGACCAAAAATGGGGGTTTTGAATAATGGTCCCATAACAAAGAGGAATTAAGGATCCCACAACCATGACAAATCAAAATGAGAGGGTTTTTAGGGTCCCACCACCATGTCAAGCACAATAAAAGGGTTTGAAGGATCCTTCAACCATAGCATTTAGAATAGAGAGATGGTTTGATGGATCCCACAACCATGAAAAGAGGGTTTTAAGGATCCCCCAACTTTATCAAGACAAATGAGGCAACTCATAAAAATTTAGAAAATATAGACAATAGTTATCTCCCTTAGATGGAGTTTCCCTGAAACTTCCATTTTATAATAAAATACAACCATAAATAATTTGTCTTATGCTAATCTTATGTCTCCTTGAGACATATATAAAGCCATTGAAAAACTAAAGCACAATTAGTGAGCCTACACAACCACTTAGCATTAAAGGAGAAAGTAAAGACCATAGTTATGACACTTTGGAATAGCTTCCCCAAAAATAATATGGTAGAACATAATCATGCTTAGAAGAGACAATCTTCTACTAATCTTCTATCTCCTTGAATCATTTTCATGACTTTTGCACAATTGAATTGAAACCAAAGTTTCTGCACACCCACTAAGCCAAGCAATAGATAAATCATAATAAGGAACTAACCATCTCATCCTCAATAGTATATCAATAACTTGATATGAAATATAAATATTTATCCCATCATAAAACACCTTTATATATGCCTTGGATAATAAACCTTTGTAAATTTGTCTACCTTCATCCATATTCATATAATAGTGTTTGGGATGATCATTACACAATATTCCCATCATCCAACAAATAATACACAATGGTTTTATGACAATCCTAAGAATCCTAGAGAGGGAGAGGTGAAATCCTCTAAAATTCACCCTTCTTAGAAAGACAAAAAATTAGAATCCTCTAACTTTCATTGAAGGGAGGAATGGATAGCATCCTCTATCATCCACATAAATCCTAAATGTTTTGATGAGGAATCATATAAATTCCTCCATCAAATCCTAAAACATTATATCCTAGAAAAGGTTGATAGATTCAAATAAGAGTCCCATAACATCCACCTTCAAACCTAGAAACAATTTGGCCCAACTCATAAGATTCACATCAAATAAAAATGAGATATACTCCCTTTGGGTCTTGAAATTAGATACTCAAGCCCTTAATAGTCTAACATTAGATTGGTACATGGTAGTAAATATATGAAAATAAATACATCCACCAAGCTTACACTTTTTACCAAAAGGGAAGGGAGATATATAAACAACCCAAAGACTATTTGAGATGGGATCGAATAGGATGAAACCAAGACAAAACATGAGCTTAAAGGGAAGAAAAAAATATTGAGCCCTTAAGATGGGGTAATATCCTTTTAGGATGAAATAGTCACTAGGCTCTAGACTTCTCCTAGTCTTTTATGTTTCTTAGCACATTTGAAGTCCTGTAGATTTATCATAAAGAGGAATCAATGCTTATGCTATGGTTCTATTAGAATAATAGCTCCTTCTTGTCACATATGTTTCCAAAGTGCATCTTTTTATTAGACTAAACTTTAAATTTGTCTATCTGCAACTTAAATTCAATGAATATTTTGCTCTAGTTTCTTCTTCTAGACCTTGCTTAAAATATTTTGCTCTAGTATTTATCATAGACCAAACTTACACTCTAATTCTCTCCTACCTAGGGGACATTTAAACATTTGGGGGATAACATAGATGATGTCAAAAAAACCCCATCTTCCCATATTTTGATCTTCTTCATCTCGTCCTGCAACCTATGGCTCTTCCCATCCACACTATTTAAAAAGTCATCCTCCTACCACCAGAATAAAACTAGATTTCTATTTCAAAAATTATGCTACTCCATTCTTTGAATCTTCCTTTTAACCTTAGAATTTTTTTTTGCTTAGGTTTTTTCCACTAAAATTTGCCTATAATCTTTTGGTGATGTATTTGGTGCACACCAACCTTCCACTATGATTATCTCTTACCCAAAAGGACATTCAAACATCTGAGGGATGTCACTAATGATGTAGACAACCCTAGTCCTCTCAAATATAGTTCATGTTCATCTCCTCTTTCCATATATTATCCTTATCACTTGTTCCCTATTTGAAAATTCTCCTTTTTCTCCTTTCATTCATCTCTCCCTCCTTCAAAAAATCTTTTTATTTACTTTTTTCTTAAAAACCCCATCTAAAATCGTTAGATTTAGAACTTAGTGTCTACCAATATTCTGCACTAGTTATTTCTTCACCATTAGGCCATTTCACTCTTAACATACCAGTTATATCTATGTTTTAATAGTCTTCTTTGCTCTCCCCCTCTTCCCACCCAGTCCCTAAATTTGAATTCCTTCTTCCACTACTTATCCCTCTCAGCTCCATCATAGATAGAATTAAAAAAAATCTAATAAAATGGAAATTATAAACCATTAACCTTAATTTTAGATAAAAAATAAAAATTTGTACTATAAAACTCTAAAATAAGAACCACTATGCTAGGAATAGGGAAAACTACATAGGCCCAGCCCAAGAAAGACACTAAGATATATAAAAAATTGAGTAAACACATAGACTACTACTTACTTCATCTTGATTACCTTAGTTGTAGGCCTTGGGATCACATTAGCACCTTCATTTTCCCTAGTAGAAGTCTTATCTTTATACTCATGTATCTTCTCTTCTTCAACATCATAAAAAGGAGAAGGAAGGAAATTAAATATTGTGACAACTTCATTCCAAGTTGAGCAACAAGAAACTCTAAATTTTGAGACATGTATCTAGAATTATATTATTATGATCCTAGGATTAAAGGATAACTAAATGGATGAGGGTTTGGAGGTCCAAGTTATCCTAATGAAGCATGATAAAAACTATGGAATTAGATATAATATTGGTACCACTAATGACCTGAGGACCTGATCCATCTATAAGATGTTCATCTCAGCCAAATATTTTCTTAGATCGACCATGAAGGTCCTAAAAATTATTACATTTTTTTAATTTGTTTGATTTGATCCACCTTTGTCATTGTTAATCACATAGTTTTCAAGGACACATACTTAAATGGAATTTTATTTTCATTATGAATGTGCTTTACATAATAAGAAGAAGTTAAATCCCCTGTCACCCTATCTGAGAAATCCATCTTATTGCCTATTACCAATCAAATTTTCATCCTTTAGAAGGTATTTTAAGACTTATAAATTTGATGTAACACTAAAACACCTCAAGTTTATTGTTATCCTAATATAAAGGTGAATTTCTAGGTTAAAAGGATAGCTCCCCTTGATAAATCACATAGGCTCAAACATTAATATACCACTTGTAATAAAAAGGGAGAGAAACCTATTATAATAGGAGTGATGCACCACATATTATTTGACCGTTATCAATTAGCTACAAATGGACTTTAAGCAAGATAGTAACATGTAACAAACACTTCCTCAAATCTACCTCTCTACGTTCATAATTTTCGTGAAGGTTATGAAGAATGGTTGAGCTAGGAGGACTAGTCAATAGTTCATAACATGACACTATTGGAAAGATAATTCACTAAAACCTTACACATCACTTAGACACTTCACAACACTTAAATAAGTATTCCCATTTGAACATGAATTCAATAAAGGAGAAACATGCTAAGGAAGCAAAACTATCAGTTAAAAAGATCAAATAGTCAATCATACACATTGAAACTAGTCAATAAAGGAGGTTTAAAAGTATTTTCTTGTTGATCAAAGGTTAAAACTAGGTAGGGATTCACCATAACCAAGTTGAGTATATAAACATAGTCTATCAAGGCTAAATATATAATGTAATGATAGAAAATAGGAGATAAGGGCATAGAAGAGAGGTAGACAAGTGTCTCATGAGAGGGTTAAAATAACAAATATTTATGAAATTGTTTAGTGTGGAGCCCTTTGGGGATATCATATGACAATAGGAATAAATTTTAGGGGATTAGAGAGCTTTTAGAATGTGGGAAGTGCATTTTTATGTAATCCACCTTTTTTGGAATGTTGCTCCATATATGAGTGGAATATTCCTAGTATATTTCTAATTTCTATGTTTCCATATTTTATGGAGTTGGTTATTAGTTATCTATTTTCCATGTTGAATTCCCCATTCTATGGGAGTTGGTTTTTCCTTGGAAAATATGTTGCCTTCCTTATTGCAACGAGTTATTTGTGATCACATGGTGTTGGTAAATGTGTCCTTGAAAGGTAGAGACCCAATCTTGGCATGCTCCTTTATGGATGAGATTTTGGATGAGCTTTCTTAGGTGGAGGAAGATTATCACATGTTGGATAATTTTTATCTTGGATAAGAATTTCACATTTCTCCTCCTTTTGTGGATTTTGTTTCATTTGATATATATAGGGTGTGGTTTGGCCTTTAGAGGTTGATGGTTTATTTACAACATGTGGCTTTGAGGATTAGAGTTAGAGTATAGGTGTTTGAGCAAAGTTTAGGTGTTTATCCTAGGGTGTGGTATAATAACTTATGAGATACAACATTTTGAAAGTTTGATTGAAACTGTATCTTTTTGTGCAACATTTTCTACATGAGATTTTTATATCTCTATGAGAGTTCATTGTTATCCTATTTTAGATTTATATTTTATTTGAGAACTTTTTTGGTGGATGTATCCCACATTGGGTGAAGCACGTTAGATCTATGTTATGTGATTGATTATTATTCTCTCAATTTTAATGCTTTCATTATATATATGATTTGAGAAATATTTTCATGATGCATGTTATTTCATAGATTAGATCTGATTTATGGTTATATTAATTTTAATTTAAAAGTTTTTAAATTATTAACAAATAGTATGAGAGCCATTGGTTATGTATTTTATTGAAGTGGTAAATCATTGGTAGGCTATTAGCTTGAGTGGGATCTATAGGAGAAGAGAACAGATTCAAAGTTGAGAATTTCTATGGTATGTATTTTGGTTTGTGGAAAATGTGGATGAAAGATTACCTATATCAGAAGGAGCTTCATCTCCCCTTAGAGGGCAAAGGAGAAAATTGTAAGTATGAGTGATGTAGATTGGTCATTACTTGATAGGAAGGCATTGGGACCCATAAAGTTACACCATGCATCTTCTATTGCATTTAACATTTCTAATGAGAAAAATATAAAGGATCTCATGAATAAACTTGGGAAGTTGTATGAGAAACCCTTACCTTCTGATAAAACTTTCCTTACGAAAATATTATTTAACATGAAAATGTCTAAGAATGGTTCAATAGCTAATCATCTAAATTATTTTAATATGGTTGTAAGTATGCTCAATTCAATTGGCATTAATTTTGATGTTAAATTTAGAGCTTTGTTAATCTTATGTTCTTTGCCTAATAGTTGGGATTGTTTGGTTATGGATGTGAGTAATGCAGTGCCTACCAAGGGAAGCTTGAATTTTGAGGATGTTATTGGTGTTATCCTTGGTGAGGAGATGTGAAGGAAAATCAGTGGTAAATCATCTTTAGATAATGATATATCCATTGATACTAGATGGAGACAAAAGGACAAGAGCAAATTTAATCAAGGAAAATTAAAAGGTAGATCTAAGTCCAAATCTAGATCTAAGATGATATGTTGGTATTGTAGGAAGAGTGGACACTCAAAGAAAGATCATTGATCACTTCAAGATAAGAATTCCAACAAGGAGGAAATTAATGAGGTAAATGTGACATTAGGTAAATCATGTCACGAGGCCTCAATTCTTTATATGTATAGCTTTTTTGAGTCTTGGGTTTTATATTTAGAGGATTCTTTTCTTTCCACCCCACATAGACATTATTTTATTTATTATGTTCAAAATAATCTAGGACATGTTTATCTTGGTGATCAGTACCAATGTGAGATAGTATGGAAAGGTTGTGTTTAGGTTAAGATGTAGAATTGGAATGCATGGATCCCTAAGGATGTTAGACACATACCTATGTTGAGATAGAATTTGGTTTCAGTGGGGTAATTGTGTAGTGAGGGATATTCAGTATTGTTTACTATAGATTCATATAAAGTTACCAAAGGTGCTCTTGTGATTTCAAGAGGTAATAAATTTGGTACTATATATTTGAATAGTAGTGTTGATTCTATTGATTTAGTTCTTGCAAATGGATATGTAACTATATTTCACTATAGGTTCGGTCACATAAGCCATAAGGGAATTTAGATCTTAAAATATAAGTTGCTTGGATTGAAATATCTATATCTAGACATTTGTGATAATTGTGTGTATGAGAAACATAATCAGGTTAATTTCCTTAAGGTTGGACCCACAAAGAAAGAGCACAAGTTAGATCTGGTACACTTAGATGTATGAGGACCAACTCAAGTATCTTCTCTTGATTGATCCAATTATTATGTTACTTTAATTGATGATGCAACTAGGAAATTTTGGGTTTATTGCATTAAAAATAAATCTAATGTATTTTACACTTTTAAAAAGTGGAAAGCCTTGGTTGAGAATGGAATAGGTCTCAAGTTGAATTGTCTCAAATTAGATAATGGAGGTGAGTATTATAGTAATATTTTATTTGATTATTATTCTAACAATGGAATCCAATAACATTTTTTTTCACATCAGCAGACACTTCCTCTTGATATATCTCCCACCTGATAATAGTTTATAGAAAAACTTGTGATAGTAGGCAGGGGCCGAATGGCTACGACTTCACTATTACTTAGAACTATTACACTCTTACAAAAACTTGTTAGAATGTTTTATTCTTAGGATCCTTCAAAAAGGGCAAGAGAAGAGAATACTCTTTTAACAAGGCTACTACAATTCTAAAAAATGCTTAGAAATTTTATGATGGAAACTCTATAAAAGAGAGGCTTATTTATAGTATTTTGGGTGGTCCTACCTGGAATGTTTGCCAAGGTAGTGTCATGTCCCATCATACATTATAGCACAAAATTTAATTTGCAGTGATATGTTGTTGGATGCACTAGATGAGGATGTCTGGCTTAGTGGGTTCAACATTGCTTCCACTTCAGTCAGTAAGTCATCTTCACTTATCAACTGAAAAAGACACCTTAGCTTGAATGTATTAGAAAGATGCCAGTGCTGGGGTCCAGCTTCACATGCGTGACAGTGGGGAGTGTTGTAAAAGTATGATTCCCATTCTATCTATCTTCTAATGATCATGTGGATTATTTTGTCTTATTTGTGGTCTTCTTCTTCATGGATATGGTGAGGACCATATATTGCTACCCACCTATATAGGTGTTCATTGTGTGTAGACCTATTTTTTATTAGCCATGTCAGTAAAGGATGATTTAAGAGTTTAGTGAAATGGTGGAAGAGAAATTCACTATTTATCTTTTTATTATTATCACACTAGTGTTTTGATGATGGTTTTTTTGTATCATTGCTGTTGAAGACATTTTTGGATCTTTTCCTGAAGCATAATAAATCTTGTTGTACCTCAAATGCAATCCTTCTCTGAGAATCTATTCTTGAACAAGAATGTTCAAGGAGGCAAATCCTTCATTATAGATTCTAGTTAGACTAAAACCATGAATGGGTTGATGCATTAAAGTAGTAGGTGGATTTCTACTGAGCCAATTAGTTGTAGTATTATCAGAACCTTTTATATGTTCTATAGAGAAGCTAAATTGATTAAAGAAGGCTTGCCACCAAACATATTTAATATGACCATCTTTCTGACCATGATCTTTTTCTCTAAAGGCCGAAAATCTGGTGCAATCAATTTTTACAATAACATAAATCTCTTTATTAGAAGAGATCCACTTAAGAACATCAATACTAAAACCCCACTAGATAATTTACAAATGAATTCTTTATTATTATATACACAAAGAAGTACTCCTCCCCATGTCATATTAGAGGAATCAGTATAAACCAGCATGTTGTCTAATTTTGGGATATGAAGTTCTGGAAGTAATGCTACTTTTGATTTAATTTTTCACACAACAGCATTGTGTTCATCCTTCTATTAGAAATCTTTATTTTTCTAAAGAATTTCCTAAAGTATAAACCTATCTTCACTAGATTTAGGATAAAAACTAATTAAGTAATTAAATAATCCCAAAAAAGGCTTGGAACTTTGATTTATCGATCTATTCTTGAAAACTAATGACTTTTTCTTTGATGTGTGGTTGAACTTGTAGTTTAGAGTCTTGGATAACCATTCCAAGAAAATTGCATCCAGTCTTAAAGAGCTAGATTTTTTGTCTGATAAGACTATTCCTGCATCTTTTTGCATCTCAAATAATGTTGTGAGGTGAGACTAATGTTCAGAAAGAGAATTGTTGAATATAAGAATATCATCTATATATACACACAAAAATTGTGATGTGTCTTTGAAGATGTTATCCATATGGGCTTGATAAAATACTGGAGCATTCATTAAGCCAAATGGCATAATAGTCCATTGATAATGGCTGAATGGGTAGCTAAATGCTATCTTTTCTCTATCGAGATCTTTGACCCTGATTTGATAAAAGCCTAATTTTCAATCGAACTGGGAGAAATATTTACATGTTGCTACTTTCTCTAATAGATAGCTTTTATTTGAAATTGGATATGGAAAAGGTTGAGTAATGGCATTTAATGGTCTATAATTGATGACCATTCTTTTCTTTCCTCCTTTCTACTCTAAATGCTTACTCACCATGAAGGCATAACAACAATAAGGAGAGGTTGACTTTTCTATAAACCCATTACTTTCTAATTCTTTGATCTATAGTTCCATATCGTTGTAATCCTATGGTAGTATTGGGAACATTTTCCCAATATTTATATGTTTTCCTTCGATGATCTGGATGTTCATCTCAGCCATAGATTTTGACCAAAACTACTTAGGGTTATCAGAATAGATAGTGATTCTAATCTTGTCTCCTATAGAATGTATTTTAGCTAGAATTACTAGTTCAAGTATTTGGGCCATTGAAATAGGAAATTACTCAGTTGCATATATGAGGCAAGGAATCCTAAGCCTTTCATTATCTATGGTATACATGATACTCTTAGTGGTAGAACCATAGGGTGAGTATCTGTCTATAAAATCTCCTCCTAGTAGAATATCTACAGGCATCCTATCTAATGCAAATAAATCACACTAGAAGATTTTGTCTTGGATCCTAAGGGTTTTTTGGTGTTTATACTTATTACATACAAAATTGTTTCTTTGGACATCCAAGCTTTTATAAGTTAGAGATTCATCCAATGTCTTCCAATCATGGATGATTTGTGACTTAGAAAAGGAGAGAGAAGCTCCAGTATTTATTTGTGCATCTACTAGTCTACCATTTATTTCTAATGTTATGAACTTGGCAAACTTTCTATTTATTAGCTAAGTGAGGTAGGTTAGCTATGAGATTTCTAAGGGAGGAATACTAGTACATACCATTTTTTGTCTCCTTGGTTCTTGTAGAGTGGTTTGCTTAGTGTAGATGACTTCTTATTCTTCCTCTACTTCTGCTTCCTTAAGGTTACTGTATTCACCTGGGCAGTAATCCTAGTCTAAGTAAAAAGAGCTTTCTACTTCTTCATCCTTTTCTTCCTTTTCTATGGGAAGAAGAATGTCTCATTATGGCTCTATTATGGGTGATGTAATTTATCTTGAAGGTTTTGTGCTGATTAATTTATTATTCATCCAAGATGCACTAGTCTTGAAAGAGATCTAAAATTTCAAAGCTGGATGGTGAGGCCTCTGCAATGTTGGTGGTATCTTTGGCATAGAGGGTTGTCTCCCTTTAGTATTTCCTTGTCCTTAACTAGATCCTCTGGTCCTTGGCCTAGTTTCTCTTTCTAGGATCTATTGGTGGTGATGAGACCAATTTCTATGTGCTTCATATGGTAATTGTGAGTAATCATGGTGCTAGGGCCATTGCATATTTGTGAGGGTTTGCTCTAAATCATTGGCTAATGATTCAAGAGCATCTGTATTTTTGGCATTGAAGTCTTTAGTGGGGAGATCATCTAGAATTGGTTCATAGATGTCATCTTGAAGGTAAAGATCTTCATCAGAGTCGATGATATCCCACCACGTGGCTACGTTGGAGGTAAAAATTGCTTTGACTTTAGGGTTTTTACAATGGCATTAGGAATAATATGGTCAGGTTTGTGTCAAAAGTAGCAAATGGGTTACTTAGATGGAGGATGAATAGTGCGACATTTCATGATGAAACATTGTGGAGGAGCATAGGACTGCTTGCACGGAAAAGAGTGACACTTGAAATAAATGTGCTTGCGATGCTACTTTTGGTGCTTACAGGGTTAAACAAATGGTTGACAGTGGAATGGATCTATTTCAAGGAAAATAAGAGCAATTTGGGATGCTTGATGCTTGGTAAGCTTTTGGATAGTCTTAGTCTCAAAGACTAATTGCATAGCCTATTGCTTAGCAAAATCAATAACATTAGAAAGTGATAGATATTCAATGGTTAGAATTTTGAGATCTATATAAGAAATGACTTTATCTATGATAGTATATGGCAAAGCATAAAAAAAATTTAATTTGATCTCTGTGGATCTAAACCTTTTACTTTCATATGCCAATTCTTTGAATTGTTTAGCAAATGCATCAAACTATTTAAGATCGCAAAGCTCCATTTTGAGAAGCCATTTCTTCGATTCCAGCTCCTTGTTGCCAACTAGATGAGTAAACCCATTGGTTAATAAATGGTATAATGCAGCCACAAAATTAGGTTGATGATGAATGCGCTCATGCTATTCATTTTCTGTCATAGAATCCCACCATTGGGTAACAATTCCCCAAAAGAATTTTGAAGCAAATACAGTAGTAACTATAGGATCCAAATGTGCATTAATTTTGATAACTCATAGAGAGTTAAACCAAGCAGATATTTTATTCAATGGATTTAGGAAATCATCAATGTTCAGGTACCATGGCTAGAGTTAGATATGAGTCCTTTGCACTAGTTTAGTGTTGGGATGCTTCTTATGAGGTTTAAAACTAGAACCAAAAATAACCTCATATGTTAAAATTGGAACTTGAGATTCAACTTCCTAATCCTAATTGACTAACCAGTTAAGGCTTTCATATAATGCTGCTAGCTTAATGCCAATGGAAGACAATTGATTTTGCATATTTGTACAAATTTGGTTGGTATTGTCTTCAAGAATAGTTAGTTTATCTACACTATGTCTGATGTATAAGACATCTTTACAAAGGTCAGCAAAATTTTTAGAAAGATGAAAATTGAATCTAGTAGTGTAATTTCTATGCTTAAACTTATTTGATGGTTCTACATCTCCTTAGAATGTAGCAGAGAAATATTGAACAAGTCCTTTGAGCTGCTTATACATTCCTTTATGTGGAGGCCATCTTCCACCTTTATATAGACTGACCTTATTTTTTGTATAAAATTCTAAATTATCTTATCTTAAAAGATTCATCAGGTTACAAGGTAACTAATCTTTTGGATCAGGTCCTTGATTAATCTCCTCATCTTCTATAAGGATATGACCTATTTTGATAGCTCTTTTGGAAGAAGAGGTAGATGGTCTGGAAGGAGAAAGAATAGAAGAATTATTCACAGAGAGAGATCTTGGGAGAATATTAATGGTTTTACCATCACTCCTATGCATAGTAGCCTGACCTTTTAATTTTGGAGAAACATTTTTAAGCCAATCAAGCTTCCAATTAGAGGGTATCTTAACAGACTCTGTATGACCCTTTTGTAACTGGACTGTTCCACTAAGTCTGCATGCATATGGTAAATTTTATAAGATCTTGGGATGGTTGGTATTAGTCATAATATAGACAATAGAAATATTTATAGAAGCATATTTAAATGCACCAAACAATTCCAAACCAAATAGTGAGGTAAATAAACCCCAACAATCTAAAGATCCAAACTTGACTTCTTTACAACATCTATCAGAGAATGTGATAGAGAGGTTTGGACAAAACTCAAAACAAATGAATTCATCATGTAAGTGACCAAAGCTTGATATTTGACAGGCATGTTTAAATCTGACTTGGCATCTATCACATAAAGCTAAATATATGATAGGCTTAATATTATCAGGAATCAATGGAGTAATATGGACACAAATAAGACTAAAGTGAACAAATTTGACTTCTTCATGTGAATGAATATAGTTGATTTTAGGTTCAGGTAATAAAGAGAACAAATTAGTTTAGAAGTTCTTCTTAGGCTTATAACTCAAAGTAAGCTCAACTGATTTGATCCTTGGTTTAACAAAAGATAAATAACTAGACTTATAAACAAACTTAGACTTTAAAAGTTTAGATTTATTATAGACATGTGAAGCTTTGATAGCTAGTGGTTTATAAAGGTTATTTTCCTTTTCAAGGTTTTCTTCAGTATTCTTAATGTCAGGACATTTAGATATTTGTTCAGGAGTAAAGGGAGAAATTTCATACATTCCTTCTAATTCAGATTCATTCAAAATTTCTTGTAAGACTCTTATGTTTTCTTGCTTTGATGAATTCTTTGAGAAATTTATTGCATCGAGTCGCTGGCCATTTCTTAATTTGTCATACATCTGTGATTTACCAAATTCTATTATGAAGAGGTTAAGGTTCTGGTAAGTGAGAGAATTCTAGGAAGAGAAACAAAACTGCAGAGTAAAAAGGGCTTATCACAAATTAAGAAATGGCCAAGGACTCTATGCAATAACTTTCTTAAAGAATTCTTCAAAGAAAGGAAACCTAAGAGTCTTACAAGAAATTCTAAATGAATCTAAATTAGATGGAATGTATGAACTTCCTTTCTTTATTCCTAAACAAATATCTGAATGTCCTGACATTTAGATTACTAAAAAAAACCTTGAAAAGGAAAATAGCCTTTATAAACCATTGGCTATCAAAGCTTCACATATCTATAAGAAATCTGAACTTTTAAAGTCTATGTTTGTTTATAAGTCTACTTATTTATCTTTTGTTAAACTAATGATCAAATCAGTTGAGCTTACTTTGAGTTATAAGCCTAAGAAAAAAATCCAAACTAATTTGTTGTTTTTATTACATGAACCTGAAATCAAATATATTCGCTCACATGAAGATGTCAAATTTGTTCACTTTGGTCTTATTCATGTCCATATTACTCCATTGATTCTTGGTAATATTAAACTTTTCATATATTTAGCTTTATGTGATAGATGTCAAGTCAGCATTAAACATGTTTGTCAAATAACAAGTCTTGGTCACCTAAATGATGAAGTCATTTGTTTTAAGTTTTGTTCAAACCTCTCTGTCGTAGTCCATGATAGAGGTTGTAAAGAAGTCAAGTTTATATCTTTAGATTGTTGGGGTTTATTTACCTCACTATTTGGTTTAGAAATGTTTGGTGAGTTTAAATATGCTTCTATAAATATTTTTGTTGTCTATAGTATGACCAATACCAACCATCCTAAGATCTTAGAAAATTTACCATATGCACACAGACTTAGTGGAACAGTCTAGTTACGGAAGGGTCATATATAGTCTGTTGAGATACCCTCTAATTGGAAGCTTGATTGGCTTAAAAATGTTTCTCTGAAATTAAAAGGTCAAGCTACTATGCATAGGAGTGATGGTAAAACCATTAATATTCTTCCAAGATCTCTCTCTATGAATAATTCTTCTATTCTTTCTCTTTCCAGACCATTTACCTCTTCTTCTAAAAGAGCTATCAAAATAGGTCATATCGTAATAGAAGGACCTGATCCAAAAGATTAGTTACCTTGTACTCTGATGAATCTTTCAAGAGAAGATAATTTTGAATTTTATACGAAAAATAAGGTCAGTCTGTAAAAAGGTGGAAGATGGCCTCCACATAAAGGAATGTATAAGCAACTTGAAGGACTTGTCCAATATTTCTTTGCTACATTCCAAGGAGATGCATAACCATTAAATGAGTTTAAGCACTAAAATTACACTGTTAGATTCAATTCTCATCTTTCTATAAATTTTGATGACCTTTGTAAAGATGTATTATACATCAGACATAGTTTAGATAAACTAACTATTCTTGAATACAATACCAACCAAATTTGCACAAATATGCAATTGTCTTCCATTGACACTAAGCTAGAAACATTAGATGAAATCCTTGACTAGTTAGTCAAGCAGGATTAGGAAGCCGAAGCGCAATTTCTAGCTTTAACATATGAGGTCAATTTTGGTTCTAGTTTTAAACCTCATAAGAAGCATCCCAACACTACTCTATTGCAAGGGACTCATATCCAACTCCATCCATGGTACCTAAACATTGATGATTTGCTAAATCCATTGAATGAAATATCTGCCTAGTGTAACTCTATGCGATTTATCATAGTTAATGCTCATTTGGATCTTTTAGGTAATATTATCTTTGCTTAAAAATTATTTTGGGGAATTATTACCCAATACTGAGATTCCATGACAGAAAATAAATAGCATGAGCATGTTCATCATCAACCTAATTCTTTAGCTACATTATACCATTTATTAATCAATGATTTTGCTCCTCCAGTTGGCATTAGTGAACTAGAATCAAAGAAATGGCTTCTCATAATGGAGCTTTGTGATCTTAAATAGCTTGATGCATTTTCTAAACAATTCAAAGAATTGGCTTATTAAATTTAAATCTTTGGATCCATAGAGATCAAATTAAAAAAATTGCATGCTTTGCCATATAACCTCATAGATATAGTCATTGCTTATATAGATCTAAAAAATATAACCATTGAAGAACTATCACTATATGATGTTATTAACTTTGCTAGAAAATAGGCTATGCAATTAGTCTTTGAGACTAAGACTATCCAAAAGCTTAGCGAGCATCAAACATCCCAAATTGCTCTTATTTTCCCTAAAATAGGCCCATTCAGCTGTTAGCCATTTGTTCAACCTAGAAAGCACCAAAACTAGCATCAAAAGCACTTTTATTTCAAGTGTCACTCTTTTCCATGCAAGCATTCCTATGGTCCTCCACAACATTTATTCAAGAAATGTCACACTGCTCATCCTCCATGCAAATAACCCATTTGTTACATTTATCGCAAACCTAGCCATATTGCTCCCTAATGCCATTGTAAAATCCTTCCTGTCAAAGCTGATTTTACCTCTAACATAGCCATGTGGTGGGATATCATCGACTCTGATGAATATCTTTACCTTTAGGATGACATCTATGAACCAATTCTAGATGATCTCCACACTAAAGACTTTGATGATGAAGATGAAGATGCTCTCGAATCATTATCTGATGATTTCAGGCAACCACTCACAAATATGCAATGGCCATGGCACCATGATTACTCAAAACTACCATATGAAGAACATGGAAATTGGTCTCATCACCATCAAGAGATCCCAGAAGGAGACACTAGGCCAAGGACTAGAGGATATAGTCAAGGACAAGAAACTACCAGAGGGAGACAACCCTCTATGCCAAAGATACCACCAACATTGTAGAGGCCTCAACATCCACGTTTGCAATTTTAGAGCTCTTTAGAGCCTATTGCCTCTTGGATGAAGAATAAGTTCACCAGCATGGAACCTCTAAGATAAATTCTAGCATCTATAATAGAGCCATAGTGGGACATCCTTCTGCCCATAGAAAAGGAAGAAAAGGACAAAGAAGTAGAAAGCTCTTTTTACTCAGACTAGGATTACTATCTAGGTGAATGCAGTAACCTTAAGGAAGCAGAAGTATACAGAGAAGGTGAAGAAGAAGAAGAAGAAATAAATACTAAGAAAATCACTCTACAAGACCCAAGGAGACAAAAATTGGTATGTACTAGTATTCCTCCCTTAGAAATCTCATAACTAGCCTACCTCACTTAGCTGATAAATGGAAAGTTTGCCCAGTTCATAACCTTATAAATAAATTGCAGACTAGTAGATGCAAAAATAGATACTAGAGCTTCTCTCTGCTTTGCTAAATCACAAATCATCCATGATTGGAAGACATTGCATGAATCTCTAGCTTATAAAAGCCTAGATGTCCAATGGAATAATTTTGTATGTAATAAGTATAAACACCAACAAACCCTTAGGATCTAAGACAAAATCTTCCACTATGATTTCTTTGCATTAGATAGGATACCTATAGATATTCTACTAGGAGGTGCTTTTATAGATCCTATGGTTCTACCACAAAGGGTACCATGTTTACCATAGATAATGAAAGGCTTAGGATTCCTCACCTCCTATATGCATCTGAGCAATTTCCTTGTTTAATGGCTTAAATACCTAAACTAGTAATTCCTACTCAAATATAGTCTATAGGAGATAAGATTAGAACCACTATCTATTTTGATAACCCTCAACAGTTTTGCTAAAAATTTATGCTTGAGATGAACATTCAAATCATCAAAGGAAAACATATAAATATTGGAAAAAGGATCCTAATACTAGCACAAGATTATAACAATATGGAACTATAGATCAAAAAATTAGAAAGTAATGGGTTAATAGAAAATTTAACCTCTCCTTATTGTTATTATGCCTTCATGGTGAATAAGCACTTAGAGCAGAAAAGAAGAAAGAAAAATAATGGTCACACATTATAGCCCATTAAATGCCATTACTCAGCCTTTTCCATATCCAATTCCAGATAAAAGTTATCTATTGGAGAAAGCAACAACATTCAAATATTTCTCCCAATTTGATTGCAAATCAGGTTTTTATCAGATCAAGGTCAAGGATGCTGACAAAGAAAAGATAGCATTCAGCTACCCATTCGGCCATTATTAGTGGATTGTTATGCCATTTGGCTTAATGAATGCTCCAACATTTTATCAAGACCATATGGATAACATCTTCAAAGGAACATCACAATTTTTGTGTGTATATATAGATGATATTCTTATTTTCAGCAATTCTCTTTTTAAACATTACTCTCACCTCACAACATTCTTTGAGATGGTAAAAGATGTAGGAATAGTCTTATCAGACACCAAAATCTAGCTCTGTAAGACTGAATACAATTTTCTTTGAACGGTTATCCAAGACTCTAAACTACAAGTTTAGCCACACATCAAAGAAAAGGTCATCAATTTTCAAGAACAGCTAGATAAATCAAAGCTCCAATCCTTTTTGGGATTATTTAATTACTTAAATAGTTTTTATCCTAACTCTGATGAAGACAAGTTTATACTTTAGAAACTTCTCCAAGAAAAGAAAGGTTTCCAATCGAAGGATGAACACACTGTTGTTGTCTAAAAAATTAAATCAAAAGCAGCATTACTTCCAAAACTTCATATCCCAAAATTAGACAACATGCTAGTTTATAATGATGCCTTTGATACTTCATTGGGAGGAGTACTCGTTTGTGTATATAATAATAAAGAATTCATTTGTGAATTCTCTAGTGGGGTTTTTAGTACCGATGTTCTTAAGTGGATCTCTTCTGATAAAGAGATTTAAGTTGTAAAGAAGTGTTTAGAGAAGTTCATATTAAAACTTATACATCTGCCACATTTTATTGTAAAAACTAATTGCACTATATTTATGACCTTTAGAGAAAAAGATCATGGTAAAAAATATGGTCGTGGTAAATATGTTAGGTGGCAAGCCTTCTTTAATGAATATAACTTCTCTATAGAACATATAAAAGGTACTGAAAATACTATAGTTGATTGGCTCAATAGAAATCCACCTGCTACTTTAATGCATCAACCCATTCCTAGTTTTGATCTAACCAGAATCTATAATCAAGGATTTGCCTCCTTGAACATTCTTGTTCAAGAACAGATTCTTAGAGAAGGATTGCATCTAAGGTACACTAGGATTTATTATGCTTCAGGATAAGATCTACAAATGTCTTCAGTAGCAACAATACAATCAAACTATCATCAGAACACTAGTGTGATAATAATCAAAAGATTAAATAGTGAATTTCTCTTCCACCAGTTCACTAAACTCTTAAAGCATTCATTATGGACATGGTTGATAAAAATCATGTCTCCACATAATGAACACCTGTATAGGTGGGTAGCAAGATACGGTCCTCACCATATCCTTGAAGAAGAAGACCATGAACAAGACATAGTAGTCCACATGATCATCTAAAGATAGGTAGAATGGGAATCATACTTTTACATCAATCCCCACTATCATGCATGTGAATCTCAACCCCAACACTGACATCTTTCCAGTACATTCCAGCTAAGGTGTCTTTTTTAGCCGATAAGTGAAGATGACCTACTAACTGAAGTGGAAGAAATGTTGGACCCACTAAGCTAGTTGTCCTCATCTAGAGCATCCAATAGCATATCACTATAGATTAACTTTTACACTGTAAATTATATTGGGGCATGTCACCACCTTGTCAAAAATTCTAGGCAGGGCCACCCAAAATACTATAAATAAGCCTCTCTTCTATAGAGTTTCCATCAAAAAATTTATAAGCATTCTTTAAAAATCTAGTAGCCTTGTTAAAAGAGTATTCTCTAATCTTGCCCTTTTAGAAGGATCCTAAGAATTAGAAATTCTAACAAGTTTTTGTAAGAGTGTAATAGTTCTAATTAATAGTGAAGCCATAGCCATTCGGCCCCTGCCTACTATCATGGGTTTTTCTATAAATTATTATCAAGTGGGAGATATATCGAGAGGAAGCATCTGCTGACATGAAAAAAATTGGTATCTTTCAGGTACTCCATAGTATAATGGGGTATCTGAAAGGATGACTATAAAAATAATGGAATGTCCTAGGAGAATGACATTACATGCAGGGTTACCTTTATAGTTTTGGGTAGAAATAGTTAGCACGGTAGTATATCTGATTAACAGGGGACTCTTTATGCCTTATGATAGAGGAATTCTTAAACAAGTTGGGTTTGGTAAAAATGTTGACTATTCTTTTCTTAAAGTCTTTAGATGTGAGGCTTTTTATCTCATTAAGAAAGTGAATAGGACCAAGTTACAGGCAAAATTAGAGAAATCCACATTTGTTGGTGATGGTAAGGATGACTTTAGTTACCATTTATGGAGCATTAAAAACAAGAAAATATTTCAATTTAGAGATATAGTCTTTAATGAAAAAGTCATGTATAAGGATTAGTTGTAAGAATAAGAATAGGAATAGAAAGAGTACATAGTATTGGATGACATTAAAGATGGCCAAGTGTGAAAGGATTCAGTTTAAGAACCTTCTACACAAGGACCCCAAAATCCTATGGTAAGAACATCTTCTAGGGTAAGAAGAGAACATAATTTTTTTTCTCCTTCTTTGAATTATTTCTTACTCACTGACAATGGAGAACAATAGTGTTATGAAAAAGAAATGGAGGTAAATGCCAATTTGAATTTAGAGCAATCCATGGATGAAGAGCATAGATCTCTCATGGAGAACTAAATGTTTAATTTGGTCAGCCTACCCAAGGGCAAGAGTGCATTGAAAAACAAGTGGATATTTAGAATAAAAGAAGAGGATGAAGGGAAAAAATGTATAAGGTGATGATGGTGGTCAAAAGTTTTCACAAAAATTTGTTATTAATTTTGATGAGATTTTCTATCCTGTTGTAAAAATGACTTCTATTACGACTATTCTTGTTTTAATTGTAGTTGAGGATTTGCACTTAGAATAATTAGATGTGAAAACTACTTCTCTTCATGGTGATTTGGATGAAGAGTTTTATATGAAGTAGACAAATTGATATGAAGTCATAGGGAAACATAAATATGTGTACAGACTAAAGAAGAGCTTGTATGGCTGGAAACAAGCACCACAATAATGATGTAAGAAATTTGATTACTTTATGTTGGAACAAGAATATCAAAGGTGTCATTCTAACCATTACATGTGCATCAAACATTTTGATGATGGATAATTTATTATATTATGCTTGTATGTCTATGATATGTTACTTACAAGAAATAACATATAACATATTCATATACTCAAGAAATAACTTAGTGACTCATTTTCTATGAAGGATTTGGGTGCTACAAAGAAAATCCTTGGTATCAGGATTACTCCTGAGAAGAAGTAGAGGAAGTTGATTTTATCCCAATCAAAGTATGTGAATAAAATATTGGAAAGGTTTAGCATGTTGGATGCTAAATATATTAGTACTCTTTTGGTGGGCCACTTTAGATTATAAAAGGAGTAGTGTCCAAAGACAGAAGATAAAAATCTTAGGATGTCTAAGGTACCTTAATCATCCGTAATTGGTATCTTGATGTATGCCATGGTTTATACTAGGATGGATATTGCCCAAGTAGTGAGAGTTATGAACATGACATTGGCAAAAAATGAAAAGGATTCTTTAGTATTTGAAAGGAACCATGGATTTTGCATTATTTTATGGTGGATTAGATAGAACTTTGCATGGTTATGCAGACTTCGATATGGTATGGGATATTGATAGCAGGAGAAGCATGATAGGATATATATTTACTATTAGAGATACAATGGTTAGTCACATTCTTAAGATATAAAAGGTTATGGCTTTATAAACCATAGAGGTAGAACATGTTACTGTTGTAGAGGCTACAAAGGATATGATTTGATTATAGGAGTTGTTTCAAGAGTTGGTGGATGAGAAATAATTTAGGAGACTACACAGTGATAGTCAGAGTGTGATTCATTTTTTTAAGTAACTCTGCAATCTTTCACTTGAGTATGAAACATAGTTATTTTATTAATTCATCAAGATAGCTTTGGAGGATACCTTGGTGTTGTTGGATAAGATTCATACTAGCCTGAATCCTACAATTATGATGACCAAGATGGTCACATTAGATAAGTTGAGACTATGTTTAGATTTGGTTGGCCTTAGTGTTGATGGAGGAATGATAGATTCTATTCAAGAGAAATAGTCTCCAAGTGGGATATTTTTGAGTGTGGATCCTTTTGAGTCTATCACATGACAATAAGAATAAATTTTGGGGGCCTAGAGAGTTCTAAGGATATGGAGAGAATATTTTTCCCTACTCCACCTTTTATGGAACCTTGATCAAGATGTGAGTGGAATATTCCTAGTATATTTTTAATTTCTATGTTCCATATTTTAAGGATTTGTTTATTACTTGTCTATTTTCCATGTTGACTTCCTTATTCTCTGGGATTTGGTTATTACTTGGAAAATACATTTCTTTCTTTGTTGTAAGGAGTTGTTTATGATCACATGGTATTGGTAAATGTACCCTTGAAAGGTGGAGACCCAATCTTGGCATGTACCTTTATGGATGAGATTTCTTAGGTGGAGGGTTGTCACATGTCGGATAATTCTTATCTTGAATAGGTATTGCATATTTCTCCTCCTATTATGGATTTTCCTTCACTTCCTATATATATATATATATATATATATATATATATATATATATATATATATATATAGGGTGTGGTGTGGAATTCAGAGGTTTATGGTTTATTTTTATGGTGTGGATTTGAGGATAAGACTCAAAGTGTAATTATTTTAACAAAGTGCAAGTGTTTATTTTATGGTGTGTTATATCAACTTGTGAGATATAACATTGTGCAGGTGTAGGTGAAAGTGCAGGGTTTTGTGTAGCCTTTTTTATATGAGATTTTTCTATCTCTATGATATTTCATTACCATCTTGTTTTAGATTACTAGTTTATTTGAGAAATTTATTGGTGGATGTAGCCAACATTGGGTAAACTACATTATATCTATGTTGTGTGATTGATTCTTGTTCTCTCTGTTTTAATACTTTCATTATATCTGTAATTTGAGGAATTTTTTTGTGATGCATACTATTGTATAAGTTATATCTAATTTATGGTTATATTAAATATAATATATTTAGTTTTTTTAAATTCCTAACATAAATTTCCCAATAAGGTCTTCAATGACAAGTTTTGGTCTCAATTTGCATGTAAGTTTCAAACCTTGCTTTACACCTTGCCTTGATCTTCCAAACTACCCTTCGCCTTCGATTATAAATGGGAAAATAGCACTCTTAACCATCAAGTCATGGTGACTTACATTATTGATCTGATCTTGATTGCTTTCAATTTATTTATTAAGGTTTCCTTTGACACATCACTTGATTCTATTGCTAGGTATCTTGAAGTCTCTTTATCTCACTAGGCCAATCTTGCTTACAAGGGTAAAACCTTGAGTACATATTATCTAATGCATTATATATTTATATAATACATATTAATATCATATTAGATATTTAAAAACTAATTTCAATGTATCAAACAATCCCCAATAACTCATTTTGCACCAAAAGGTCTCATTTGGCCTCATTCCTTATAGCCTTAAAAACATGTAAAACTCCTTATGTGGAATAATTTATGATTTTTATCAGGAAAATGAGAAAATAATTGAGGAACCAATATGTATTTACGTCTCCAATCCAAATTTAATGTCCTTACTTTGAGTGGAAGTGTCTTTTCAAGTCCATTCTCTCTCCTCAATTATGCCTCAATTAGGCTTCCTTGCCTAGAAACTGAGTTTTAGATCTAAATCACTTCCACATTCTAAAATTTTTAAGAAGTGTGTGATTCAATTTAATCATTCTAATTCCAACGTACCTATCAATATTTATCCCTTGAGACCCTATATGGATAGGTCAACCATGAAATGGTCAAAAACCCTAGTCTAGGTGCTTAAACGTGCATGGGATACAATTCTAGAGTTTGGAAAATAGTTTACAAGATTAAAGACATGTAAATAGTTTATTGAGACTTAAAACACCATTATTAAACTTAAACCATTGAGGATAGATATATTTATGTGTTTTCTAGACCTACATATAGGCCATTTGGCTTATAAAACCATGCATTCACACCTTATGACCAACTAGCTGACTTGTAGGGATTTTATATCATTTATAAGGACTTGGATAAGTGTATAAAATATTATATGACCTATAAAACTCCTTGATAGACCTTAATTCCTAGTTTATAAGATACTTTACACATTGCATACCTATAAACAAGCTTATAGTCATGTTTTATGCCCTATTCTATATAGTATTGTACATAAACATGTTAACTAGTACATTAAATAATGCCCTAGAAATTTTTGAAGGATATTAAGGTCATTCAAAATTTTAATCAGCCCATTTTAATGCATTGGATATCCTATTTATCAAATTGGATCACTAGGAGGGTTTAAGGCATATTTTGTTCTTAAGGATTATTCATAAAGAATGGATCCTCTTTATCTCTCCTAATTCCAAAAGATGAAAGTGTGGGGGTGTTTAACCATATAACCCATCCAAACACCACTCATTAATGTGCAAAACCTCATGAGAGTTATAAGTAAAAATTGGTAGCTTCTTAGTTGGATGAGTGTGTATTTGTGAGGGCTAGAGAGATGAGGTATGAAAGAGCCATTTTGAGTCTTTTTTGAAATTACAATGACCCAGTAAGGTTTCTAATAATTAAACCTCCATGTTAAAATTGTCATCTTCCATCCTTATTCTTTGAACCTATCATGATAACTACTAGTTGATTCCTAGGTTCTATGAGTATAACACTATAAGAAATCAACATCATTGTGTTTGATCCTTTTCTATTTATTTAGGAGGTTCAACACCTTATATCATACTTTTTTTGAGTATCTACCATCTCTTTGTGTTCTTAACATTTAATACTCAATTTTAACCATCATACTTTTCTCACAAAATTTCACATATAGTCCTCAAGTCAGTAAGGCTGACAAGTCTCCTTGTAGCTCATCATTGACATTTATAACTTAGTTTAAATTATTAAAGGATTCCTATTTGGTTGTATAATTATATATTATTCTACTTATTATTCATATTCTTACCTTACCTTCATAGTCTCTTAGCTTCACAGAATGTTCACACACAAAGGTATAAGCTCCATCTAGTCTTAATAGTCCTAGAAACAATAATATTATCAGTCATATTTTATAATTTAGGTATTTAATATTTTTATCATATTAAAAATATTCCACAAACATATTTTTTCATTCAAACTCATACCTCGTGCCACTAAAAAAATTATATTTTCCCTTGCCTAGTGAGTTGAATCACTAAGTTATCATGTGAGTGCATGCTTGGGCCTACAAACTTTAAGGTGCCTAGCTTAAATTAATATATCTGATATTTTTATAATTTATATTTGACCACAAATCGAATTTAATCAATTTATTATTTACCCCATTATTAAAATTAAATTCAACCATTGTATCTCTATTTAAACAATTACACAGGCTCGACTGTGTGCCACAAATCTCTTGATTGTAGGTGTATATAGGGTTGAAGTGACCCCTATTTGGTCAACTCCTATGATTTTAATTTATGTTTTATATGTTCCAAAGTTTATCTATATAATATTCATCTCCTTACATTCCAATTATCCTTATGTGCACTCTTCATTCTCTTCAAAACCTGAAACATATTGATCCTCCTAGCAAACCTATAGGTGTAGATGAACTATGTGTGAGAATAAAGAGTTATAGTGAATCTTTCCCTAGTAATATTTTATTTTAAATATCTTCAGGTTGTTATAAATTTTAAGTGAGTATTTTCAAAGGCTCATATTCTCTTATATTTTCTATTTACATATTGAAATCCATTTGCAAGTTTGAAAACCCCCTTAAGCTACCCGAGCAACCTGTAGGTTATTTTTAGATGCTTTGATCACTTTTGTCATTTAAGACTTATTATATAAGACACTAAACCTTTAAATAATCCTTTCCAATTGATAAGGATTTAATTATATTCCTTTGAGAATTTCCAACCTTTCAAGACCTCTTGTCACACCATTATGTAATGATCTTCCTCACATTGTTTGACAGGTCTATATACACCACTCTAGGCTTGTCACTATGAAATAAATTTTTTAAATACTATTATTAATGTTTATGGTATTTATAGAGTTTTTTTGAATCAATTCAAAATATTCTTATGTTTTATATAGACCTCTTGATCCTCCATATAACATTCAATATAAGTCTTTTCTTTGTCATGATCATGATGGCATGTATGTCTTAACATATTAGGATTGATTTTTCTATTTATAAATGAATATTACAAAACTAATATCCTCCATAATATATTTTTCCATGCTCTTATTTACTATATTTATCCATTTGAAGAATCTAATCAAAATCAAGAGTTTTATTTTATGCAAAAGAGACCTATAGGTCTAGCCAAACCCATAGGCATGTATTTCAATGCAAGAAGTCATTTATGAGGTATTTTATGACCTTTTACAACTCTAAGGTCATGCTTAATTTATTATATACTTTTTTATTTTTCAAATACCCTCATAAAACATATGATTATACAAGATAGAACTCCTTCAAAATAATTTTCTACAGGAAGAGCTATGACAGTGTCAAACCCAGAATGTTGCATATATGTTTGGAGGAGGTGGTGATAGAAATAAAGACATTAATTAAATATTAATTTTATTGGGAATATTTATAACTAGATTATTTACCTTAATTTATCGACTCAAATGTTGAAATCCCTAAAATAGATAAGAAACCATGATAACAACCTTTGCAAACTAAGCAAAAGGAGAGATTTATTTCCAAATAAAGGCCACACGTGAAATGGAACTTGGATAAATGTAAAATATACCTACATACACACATAATTTCTTATTAAAATTCTCTCATACATTCATTTTTCTTGAAACTACCATTTCAAATAATGAAAATGGACCTGATGGGTTGACTAGCTCTATTAGACCACCCTATCTTCTTATCAATTGTTGATAAAAGAGAATGGATGGATCTATAAAACAATTAAAAAAAATTAATTTTATTAAGACCCCATCCATTGGAAAAAATATTAGGACTTGATATTCTCTCTCCTTTTTTTACCAAACACTTGAAATCTACCTTTCTAAATTTGTGAAGGCGTCTATGCATGAGAGAGAGAATAATTTGCATCTTTGAGAGATAAAACTTCCTTACATGTATTAATTTGGCTTGTATAATATTAAATGACACTTTTTTAATGTTTTAACCTTAATTTGAGCTTTTCATGTCCATACAAGTGACTGAAACTCCTTTGGCATTGAAAATCAATATTTTAATTTCTTTCTATCTTGATGACATATGTGGAAGTTATGTAGATACTCTAAGGACCTTAGAAATAATTATTGTATGGATTATTGGTATTTTTATCTTTGAAATACATGAAAGTTAGTAAAAATCATCTTTTTCCTTATAAAACATTGCTTTAAAGTTGACAAAAGAAACATAAACTTTCCAAATCAACATGAAATTTTTGTGAAAGGTGATTAAGGTATAAGAATAACCTTGAGGAACAACTAAGGAAATAATATAATAATTTTAAAAATTCTCATTGGTACATGACATTACATAGACTACTACATAGGGTTCATTTTAAGAGGCCTTACTGGATAACCTATTGGAAATATTTGTTGAATCTAGGGATATTTAAATTATAGGTATGGTGAATCCTCCATGGGAAATGATGAATTTATGATGATTATCAAGGAAAAAAATAAATAGTTTCCTTATCTTATGCACAACCATTTGGCTTCATCAAAATGTAGACATAAAATGGACCAACTAAAAGGCTACACCAAACATGGATGAATCAAATGACTACACTAGATAGATCTACCAAATGACTATGTCAAATGGATGTGCTGGAAGGCTATGCTAAAAGGTTGTGTTAGATTTATGTGTTGGATGGTTGCATATAATATCTCCATATAATGGTTTCATAAAATGGTTGTATCAAATGACAAGGTTAGGCCAAGCTTTTAGGTGACTAGTGTGGTTGGTCTACTATCTAGTTGCCCAGTCTCCTCCCTTATCCTATTAGTACATGCTTAGCCCTCATTTTAAACATTTTACACATTATAATTAATGTCCCCATTTATCCCCACCCATATCAATTCACCATGGTATGAAAATATATTTTGAAGAACTTTTTGAGCCTACACATTTTTAGATCACACAACATCCATATGCAAAAATGGTACAATTATATGATATAAAAATGTAGCTTTCATACCCTGATATAAATTTGCCTAGATATATCCTAGAGAAATAGGATGTTCACATTATTCAAGGAGATATTTTTAAATATGAAGATAAATCAAATTTACAAGTGGTTTATAAGGGGAATTGAGATTCCATGTGTCAGGAGTCGTAAAAAATGATAGTGCATCTTCTCCAAGTATTTTGATTATTTTAGACAACCTGATATGAAAAATATTAAATCATGAATTCGTCAATCTGTCTCTAGTAACCAATGTCATGTGTCTATTAGATAACACCATAATTCATCTATAATCATATGAGCTAGACAAAAAACGGTTGATAATGTTTATTATGAAGATGTGGGGCATGATTTAGATGAAAAGAATTATGAACAACAAGAGATGGAAATTAAACATGTCAAAATTCATTCACATTTATTAATGGTCCTTTAGATTGATGAATATACTACAAGGATGGAAAAACAATCAATAAATAAAAAACATGAAACCCTTGGTGATATAAATATTCAACTATTGCATGGAATTCAAGATTAGCAAACACCATATTCAATCAATTTATTTTTATTTTTATGTGTGAATCATCATAAATGATCTTCAGAGAGAATTTTCTATAGGAAATCAATCTCATCTTCACAAATTTAATACCAAATGCACTAGTGTTGTGCTAAGAGTCATGTCAACAAATCCATTACAAACTATATCTCAAATGTATAGATTGTAATTAAAGGTTCAATATACTTAAATTTTAGGGAATGTAAGAATTGAGGATTTTAGTTTTTTTCATTTCATAAACTTGTAGCATATTGAACCATTATTGTAATTTGTGAATCATAGATACAATCTGCAAATGATTTGTTGACTTTAATCTTGCTAAAACACTAGTGCATTTTGTATTAAATTTGTGAGGATGAGATCAATTTCATGTAGAAAATTCCCTCCCATAATTATTTGTCATGATTAAGGCATTAATGTAAATATCTATTGATTGAATATTGCCACGTACTGAGAGTTCTCTTTAAATTCTTCATTTATGTTTGTCTCTCTATACGGTGGTCATTAATCTCAAATTCCATGTA
>JARHVA010006743.1:7500-70000 GCA_037957365.1 Torreya grandis | reverse complement strand
AAGTAAAATAATAATATTGTAAAACTAAAAGTGATGTAAAAATAGTAATTTCACACAAGATATGATAACCTTAAATAGATATGATGTTAACTATGACCAAAAAAATTTGAAAATCCCCATGAATTATAATAAATCAAAACAAAATTATAAACTATGTTGGGATAATGCAAGACTAAGAGCACAAGGACGAATTAGAGCCTTATGTATTAATTACAGCCAAATTTTAGTTAACCATGTGTTTGATTTTTAAATCTAGGCATGTGAACATGTCTTTAATTTTTTTTATGTCTTGATGTATGGATTTGTCACCCATAATACATGTAAAATAAAACCCTAGCTCTGACACCGTAAATCAAGTAGATATCAAATACCAAAATAATGGAATAGGATTAGGTGAATAACTAAGTCATCTTCATAAAACCACCTGTAATCTAACTGTTGCCTATATAGTCCAAAAGGGCTATGGGTTGATGTAGTTCTCCCTTATAGAATGACTTTGTCAATTTTGTATTTTAATAGATGAATGCAACTAGATCGATTGATTTATATGTTTAATAATGTATTGAGATCAAATTAATGCCTCAATGATATTTAATAACTCAATAAATGTATATATATATATATATATATTTATTGAGTTATTAAATATCATTGAGGCATTAATTTGATCTCAATACATTATTAAACATATAAATCAATCGATCTAGTTGCATTCATCTATTAAAATACAAAATTGACAAAGTCATTCTATAAGGGAGTAATGTAAAATCAATACTAACAACTGTAACTTATCTAAATGGTATCCCAACCATAATAGTAAACTAATAACTAATAGTTTAATAAAATCTATGATAACATCCCCCATTTATTACATTTTTTATACAAATGTATCCCTAAAATAGATAATGTTTCTCTTTTCAAGTGACTTGAGGAGTATATCTATTATTTATGAATTTGGTGGGCAAAAACTAGAGCTGAGTGTGGCAGTTTAAGACTTGTTATCGAATGTAATGGAACTAGAACGTAATTTGTTTGGTTTTATAATGAAATATTGGATTTTTGACAATCCTGAACACATCCTTATTATCACATAAAAGGATTGGTGTTTGATTTTTAGAAATGTCTATGTCAGAGAAAATGAGATGTAACCAAATTGCTTCATGCATAGCTCCTCATATAGAATAATATTTTCCATTTGTAGATGAGAAATAAAATATACATTTCTTCTTACTCATCCACAAAATAAATTTAGATTCGAGATGAAAGATATAACCTAAAGTCATTTTCTTATTGTCAACAGATCTAACATAGTTTGAGTCTGTATCCTTACAATAATAAATTTGATTGCCTCTTCTATTCTAGACCATAATCTATTGTACCGTAAGCATATCTCTAAATGTTCTTTGTTACAACCAAATTTTATTTCTTTAGGTCTTACATGAATATCAAAGGATAGAAGATAGCAAAGCATATGTCTGGTCTCGTATATGTCAAGTAAATGAGACAACTAAAAAGTTTCTTGTAGTAAGTCTCATGTAGTTGAGGTGAATCCTCAAACTAGGATAGTTGCAAAAGGTTTTTCATTAGAGTTGACGTTGGTTTACAATTTGTCATCCCATATTTCTCAAGTAGTGTCTTGGCATGTTTCATTTGTGAGACAAAAATGTGATTATTATTTTGGCATACCTCTAATCCAAGATAATAGTGAAGTATCCCCAAGTATATCACATTTAAGTATTTCTTCAAGTTATTCTTTAATTCTTAAATGAGATTATTTGAACTTCTTGTGATCATAAGATCATACACATACAAAATAATAATGACAATATTTATGCCTACCTTCTTTATATATAAATTTGAATCTGAAGGGCTATGAATGAATCCATGTTGCACTAGATGATCCTCTATATCAATGTACCATACCCCTAGTGCTTGATGAAGTCCATAAAGTGACTTTATTAGATGGCATACTTTATATGGATGTTGTTTGTTAATAATGACTTATGTTTGGGTGATGCACACTTATTATTTGAGATCAACATTCAAGAATTCAATTTTAACATCCATATATTGAAGCTTCCCTCCCTTTTGTGATATGATTCCATTAAAAACACTGATTTTCTTGATCTTAGAAGTGGGTGCAGTGTTCTCCTCATAATAAATTCCTTCTTGTTGAGCATATCCCTTTGCAATAAGTCATGTTTTATATTTGTTGATGGATCAGTTTGCCTTGTATTTTGTCTTTAAAATCCACTTTCATCTAATAGATTTATTTCCTTTAGGTATATCAACAATCTCCCACATCTCATTTTTTATGAGGGTCCCATAATCAATATTCATGGCCTTATTTCACCGAGGTTTACATAAAGCCTCTCAAACTATATATATTTTAGTTTTGTAAACTACTAAACTCATTAGTGTGATATTAACTTAATTTCTTGCATGCCTTCTTGTTTGAACTCCTAATGAAGTATCTAGATTAGAGTTTAGGTATGATTACATGATGGTGATTTCTACCCATTTTAGACATCGATGTTGTTCCTGATTTGATGAAGATTAAATTCTAAATGTCTAAGGTTAATGAATAATTCTCCTTTTATCTCACCTTCTTTTTGAAAAGTTTCTTCATTCTAATCATATAAATGTGGGAATAGTCTATGAGAGGTGGTATGTTTTGAATCCTTCTATGGAAATTAGTTGAATGATGACTCATTACAAACCATATCTTTAATTTCATAAATATTAGTGTCTCTAGATCCATGAGATGAAATGATTTTGAGTTATTATTATACCCCAATAGAAGGCATCTTCTTATCACAATTATACTTGAGGAGCATTGCTTAGGGTTTCAATACTACACTTGAAGATATAGATCTTATCTTTTAGATAAGTCCTTTGGATGAATAGATAAGTTATGTAGCCTAGACATGAATTATCCTTTTTATCCTTACATACCACAACAACCTATTGTGAAACACCTTGGCCAAGGGAGAGATTAAGGCTTGATAGGTTTAGATTCAATGGTAAGTATTTCTAACACTTTTCATCCTTTGTTAAAGTAGATAGATTTGCATTCATTAGCTTTTATACTTTTATCCCATTCATTAAGATTTATTAGACATTAACTAAGCATATAGATTCTATACATGGTTAATTTTATGTTTACTACCCCTATTTTATGCCAAAAGCTTTCATGAGCACTAGGTTAGATTTTACATTATTTTATATTCACTTTGTGAATATGTACCTAGCTAGGTTTGTCACATGTTTATTGATTATAGGATTTGTAATACTCTCTACTGATATTATTATGTTAAGGAACTCCTTGGTTATATCGAGAGGATGAATCTTGGTCATGATCCTGATTATCTAAATATACCAACAAATGGAAGGGTAAGTGTGATTTATCTTTTCTAAGCTCATATTGATTTGTAGATCAGCTTTAATTTCCATTGTATATATTATGGTGAGAACAACTTGAATCTAACCCTTGTAGGTTTTATTTCACGCATTCATTTTTTATCATATTATATATTTTTCTTTTTACATTACTATATCAACCTTTCAATATAGTCTAACATTTTGTGTCTAGGTTTATCACATAGTCACACAAAAATTACTCTATTTTTTATGGGCATGTCTTTTCCAAATAAAGGTGACTGGATCGATTAGCTCGACTCAGTTCCTTTTTTAAACAATAGATTTTAATACTTCATCAATCTAGTTGACTTTGTTTGCAATTATTTTTTATCATAAATGTTTTATAGATTTCATTGATGCAGTCATCTATGTTACTAGAATATAAAAATTAGCATTTGAGCAACATAGAATGAAATTTGTAAATTATACGTCTTTAGAATCATCAAGGTTCATTCTTTCTTTCTATGTTATTTATATTTTTCATTTATATTACTATTTTTAAAAATTTATAATCTATAAAATTGTAACCCTACAGTGAATTGGGTTGACTAGATCAACACAATTATGTACCCTGTTTTATTTTTAGAAGAATCAATCATCATATTCAACTATGTTATTCTAGATCTTGCTTTCACATAATTGTAGTGATCTTATTGACTCTATTATATATTATTTGCATATAGTGTCACTTGAACTGATATTATACTCTTCATAGACAAAGGAATCAACCTATTTTACTAGTAATTAAGTCACTTTTCATTTTTAGTTGCTTGCATGCTTAGAGTAACAAACATACACTAATTAAGTGGTTTTAAATTTACTAATTTAGTCATACTATTTTTCTCTTTTGCACACACTTTCAAATCACTTAACACTAAAAAACATTAAACATTTTCTTCCCAAGGTCTACCTACTTAGATTTCATCACCAATGGGGAAGCCGACTTAGTATTTTGGATAAGTATAAAAATGTGGTTGATAGTAAATATTTTCAAAGAAACCAACATCCTTATCACTATGGGAATATGATGTTAGGGAGTGGACCACAATACCAAGCTAGTACCATGACAAATACATATTCATTTCACCCTAAACGACTCAAAACTATCCATAGATTACTTTCTAGTTCCTTATTATAGATAACTCTCTACAACATTAATTTATAAATTTATTATAACTTAACAACATTCAAGAATGATAATTACATTAGCATTTACATTTAGGTTTTGTTGCTTGATATTTTTAAATTGTATTATGCATTTCAAAACATTAACTATCCAACATTAGTATAAGGTCTATGATGTGTACTACAATTAAATCAAACACATTAATGTAATTTATTGTGTGTTTTATTATATTTTCTTTGATATTATCTTACAAAAAGTATATATTTATAGAATTGAGTGATCCCTATCAACACAGTCTCTTAAAAACTATTAGTTTTTATTACCGTAAATACACAATCACCCTATACGACAATGTATCTTTTTAGCCTATTTAGTTTCTCCCTCTATTATACATAGTCAACCTGTATGATAGTGTACTTTGTAATTTGTTATGTTCCTTGTCTTATAGAACATTGTTGACTAGTTTGACTTTGTATCTTACAAGTTGATCATTCTTTCCATCAAGATTTTAACCTCTTTATTTCATAATTAATTTCCTAATTTCATATAATATATAATTAAATGAAACAAACATGTTGAGTTTTACAAACCCCAATAAGTTAACTAAGACACATCTTGTGGCACCCACCATAGATGAAATCAATGTCCATGTTTCCACTCACACTACTAGCTATGGTACTCCTCCCCATTCATCCTCAATCCTAAACCATTTGTTCTCACTAGAAGATGAGAATGATTTAGAGTGAATAACTAAAATGCTCTTTTTCATCAATGATTTCCCTCAACATAGAGGAAAAAACCTTGTAATAATTTATAATCTCATGATATGCACTCATATATAATAACCTCCTTCACCCTCTACTACTATTTCTCATGAATTTTTTAGAACCACTTTCTTTACATATCAATATTTTCCTTCCATTATGTCCCTTTCACACACCATGACATCTTATAGGACTTATTCAACCTCCATTCCAAGTATTTATACTAATTTAGTAGGTTTAACTTCTAGTGGGCATCTTCAAAAGACCCAACCCCTTCACCATTTCACTAGTCCATCTTATGCCTACCAATACTTCCCATGCCACTAGTGTTTATTTTTATACCAATGCTAGCCATGCCACTAGTACAGTGCATGTTAATACTCAGTACAACTCAAGATACTAATAATGATACTAATGCATCACATGTTGCTCATACTAATCAAAATACTACCTAAATGAAAAAACTCCTATTACAAACACTTAATCAAATACATACCTTACAAACCAATAAAATACATAAAATGATACAGATACAAAACCATATCAATCATCTTGAAAACCAACATCAACAAGTTTCATAGGGAGTGCAAAATCTGAATGCCTTGTACCACTCCCCCCTTAGATATTACCATGGTACCCGTATTGCACAACCACCACTTATCAATAAAATAATCAAACATCTAAAAAACAAACCTATAGTACCTAAAACTAGTAATATTAACATAGGTTATATCACACCCACCATCACCTATAATGGATTCACTGATCCCACATTGCATTTAAAAAAATTTGGTAACCTTTATAAAGACTAGGTTAAAATTACCATCTTTTTTGCTATGAAACTACTAGATAAAACACTCCCTAGAGATGATTCATATTGGTATAATCAATTAAAAACCCATTATTACACTAGCCTTGAAGATTAGGTCAACTCATTAGTTGAATAATTTCAAAAAATTGATCTTGCAGAAAATAATTCAACCCACTTTACAAATTTCAAATAACTTGTAACTAAAATGACATAAGCCTTCATCAAATGAGGAAATAACTTGCCTAACAAATGTGATCATAATATAGTGGATGAAAACCTCTTTTTGTTATTTAGTAATGCTATATACCCCAAATTATAATATTAATTTATTACTCTCTCCAAAAACCCTAGAAGAAGCTCTTAACCAAGAGAAATGATAATATCTCCTCATGCATCAATTCAAACCATCTCAACCTAAACTGAGCACTACTACACTCATTGAAAACAAAAAACATTACATAACTAATGACAATTTACCTAAACTTATGACAATATTCATAAAATTCCTGTAATTTCTCCAAACAATGATATGGAGTATGTTTCCCTACAAACAACACTCATATTCCTACATTTTCTCAATCAAACCATATTAATGTGCATAAACCATTATCCCTATATTAGCCTCAAAAATGTTTTTTGTGTCCTATACAATGAGGTATTAACCCCACTCATCCTATGAAATCATGGTATGGTCTAAAAAAAATAATTCATGCAAATTAGGGCCACTCTCATGAAAATTTTAGACAATTACATAATCTTTCTATGGATTTTATTTTTGGTCCAAAATTTGATCATGAAACCATTATAAGAAAGCATCAACAATAATATGACATAAATTTTTAACCCAAAGAATTAAAAAATAAAAAACAATATTTAAACCAAGTTAACTATCATCTTAATATCTACAAATATGTTCTTCCCAAACACCAAGATAACATCAAAAAACCTATGCCTTTTACAAACAATGTTGGAAGTCTTATAGTCCTCAGTAACAATGAATAAAATGTTATTGCTATGAATAAAATAATATGAGTAGTTTATTTTATTAACTCAAATCCAAAACCTATGCATCATAGCTATCAACCATTTCACATCATTTAAGACACTTCCTCATTCCATCTAACATAATTCAGGCAAGAGGAACTTATAACCATTTAAACACCACTCTTATTAACACAACTTGATTGTACCTCTCATACAATATATAATATTCACACAACTTCCACACAACAAGATAATACATCCTCACCTTCTAATAGCATTTTTTCTACCTAATCACGAGAAAATCTTCAACCATCCATCACATCACCTCATGTAACCAAACCTATTTGTAATTCAACATAAACTAGCTAAAACATATCAACACAAGTATAAGTATACTTCTAACTCTCCTTCCTAGGAATTATTATAACATTATGTGCCTATAGTTACATAACCTCCCATGGGTTATGATGAATAAGATCCCATTGCATAACTTTCCCATCTCCCATCTCAAATAAATTTCTTAGAATTAATGAGAACTTCTACCCATCATCAAGAGCGTCTAATGAATTATTTTTTTCAAATTAACATCCCTCATCCTCCTTTAGTTGGATGTGAATCTACCTTATCTCAATATTAAGATAATATAATTCAAATATATGAATATATGTCTTCCATCATTCCACTTATGTTCCCTATCACTTCCATCATTCTTGATGACGTATTGCTTCATGTAGATGATCCTCATCTATTTATTATCATCCAAATTTGTAATATTCAATTTAAACATGGCTTAATTAATGAATGTTTAAGTACTTTCATTGTAACTTAACTTCATTAATACACTTGGATATTCTAAAAGTAACCTCAAATATACACATAGTACATGTCCACAATATGATAACTATTTAACTTCCCATTATCATTCCTCCTATCACCATCCATGTGAAATTTATGATCTTTAACTTTCCAATTTATTATAACATCTTACTTGGTCAACCATGGACTCATCGTATGAATCTACTCACCTCATATGCATGTTAATGCATCAACTTCCCCCATAATGGATCCATTTACAAGATTTAAGAAGACACGCATCCTTGGAATTTTGAATATTTTAAAGAAAATGGTGTATTTAAAATTCATGCCTTTGAACCTTTGCCTAGTATCCCATTTATGGAATACTAAATCTTCAAATATATAGTCATTTCTACTAAATTTTATAATGGTCAGCCTCAATATATTTGGATTATTCAACCTAACCTCCTTAATTTTGATTATGATGTGCTAGATGAGATAAGCTTGAAGATTGAAAATTTCTATATCTCCCCTCATTTCATTAGACAAATTTCTCCTTATTTACATCCTTGATAACACCAATAACCTATTGATGATATACTTATTGTCTTAATAAATAATAGACATTTTATCCATCATGCATCCTCAGAGAATAGATTCATTTCTGCTTTTAGCATCGATTTGCATACACCTGACTATTGTGATGGCTATGTTTTAGATGACCCATTTTTATCCATATTCATCCAAACTAGAAATGTTAAATCTATTTGATATCACTCTTGTTTATTTTAGTCTTTTCATTTATCTTTTAACATTCCGTCTTCTATAGTAACTAATACTAGTCTTCTTACTATTTATCATAGGATAGAGATGGATCCACTTACATGGTAAACCTAAATTAATAATAGATCCCCTCAGGAGTTTGTTCATGTATCATTCCATGATAGGCACTTATTAGTTTATTAGATGCAATTACCTTTATAGTTTGCTTCCTCTAGAGATGCTAAATACTATTCGTAAACCTGTTGCATATCTGACCTCAACTTTAGATGATCCTAGTTTTTTTAATGCTTGAGCCTTACCTTTAGATGAGCCTTATCCAATTTATCCTCTATCCTTACCTTCAGATGCACCTAGTCTAGTTTATATTCTAACCCTAGCTTTCCTTAGTCATGGTATTCTTCCTTTACCTCAGCTTCTTCCCATTCCCTTCGAATGGAAATATCCACCTTATTGTGTTATCCATAAAGTTATCAGTCACTAGATAAAATATTTCTATTTATATCATCCTCCCCCCAGCTTCTCCCTCTATCTCTTCATCTAATATGCCCCAAAATCCTACTAACATAGAATAAATAACCACTCTTCCACTCATCAAAACAAACATAGACAATATAATAACACATTGTGCCCAACAATTACTTAGCCCAAAGATAAAGCCATACCTCCTCCTAATTTATTACTAGAGTATATCCCTAAATATGGGAATGTATATTATATTTAGCACTAGTGTGGTATATATCATACTAATTTTTATAACATTCTTGAGTAACACCTTTGTGACTTCCCATAATTGACACGTGCATCAATCATTCCTCCTTTGATAGATGATACATGGAAGAAGGTTCCTCCTTATTTCTAGGTTATACCTCCTTTTTGATCCTCTAACATTATTGCCATTTAGAAATCCATTCCTTTCCTTTATTATCATATGCATGAGATTGCTCATGAGCATTAATATTCATCAACTACACCTACTTTTTCAATTAAGGAGATACAGATGGAAGTCTTTGCATAACTTTATATGAAGATTGATGAGACTCTAGTTGTCCTTAGAATTTATCTTCATAAAGATATTTTAGATGCTATGGATAATATTTGTAGTCAAATTTATCATTATTTTTTAACATGTCAATGTGTTATTTCACATTATTTTATGTTATGATTTGGATTGGATTTATGATCCATTTTTTATCTCTTATTCACTTAACTATGTGTCAAATTTTGTTTCAATTATTTTACATGGATCATAATATTATGCTTTATGTGTTTTATATATTTTCATTTACTCTTCACCTATTCTAATGGATTCCTATCATTCTTTTCATGAAGGCACAATTATAATTATGAGTTCACTTCTTTCATGAATTATTTTTCTTTTAAAATTATTATTTGTTATCTTATCTCACTTAAAAATAAAATTATTATAATGTGACTTGGGTATAAAAACATTAATTCCATTAGGATTTTCTTTCTACCATATGATCAGTTAGTAAATAAGACTTATCATTGTACTACTACCATCTAATGATCTACTTTATATCTCTTTTATTCTTTTATTTTTATTTCACATACTAAGCATTCATATAGTTAAAAATTGAGATTACATACTAGTTCATAGGTAATCCCAAGTATTTAGTTAATTATATCTTCAGTTACTTAGACTCTTTCAAACCAAAGTCTTAAGCTCATTCATTTGTATTACTTATATCACTCATGTTGGTTATTCCAAATCTGTATTCAGGAGGAATCATAAAAGCCATAAAAACTTAAAATCTAAATCATATAAATAGAAGGTAATGATTCAAAAAGTCAACATATAATTTTAAAAGTCTAATCATACTAAAAAAAGTGATTCATAGAACATCTCCTATTCCTAATATAATCCCAAACTCTACATTTGGCCTCATGATATAGTCAAATTCCATTCAGGTGTGGTAGGCCAATAGATTGGGATAAGAGAATTAAAAAATATATAAGTTCTAGCTACTTTCTCACACAAGTACCCAATCTTCAAAATAGATCGATGGTTCTATAAGAGGTCCTAAGGAGAGAGGAACATGTTCTAAGAAGTTAGGTCTATTTTATTTATATTTTGCTTATAACGATCACGAATATATCTTACTATCTCACCTATTTTCCTATACAACTTTGTGATCATTATGAGCATCTATCCATATATTTTTATGGTCACTAGATTATTAGTGTCTCTCCCTTATACATATTATGCCTCATGTTTGTTAAGGTCTTATCATTCCCCCTAATATGTCTGATTGAGAAATATTATTATGTTAATTGATCACTCCCCCTAGGTTTTTATTGTTTATGTTTCAGTGTAAGTCCATGGATATGACTAGTATAACATAATAAAGCATTTCCTTACCACCATTCACCTCATTGATGTTTCCCTTGTCAGTTATAGTGTAAAACCATGGATATGAAAAGGCCCTCCTCACAAATTACCACATTTGAAACATATTTTAAATCATTCTTGCATTTGTATTATCTTTATGTCTTTTAATGTAAGACCATAGATCAGACTATTCCCTCCTCAAAAAATATTCCAATACCCACTTCGTACTATAAACAAGTCACAATAAAATTGCATTCTTCAAATATGAGATTATTTATGCTAGATTATGATTTACACCTCACTAACATACTTCCCTTCCGGATTTAGTATATTTTATGATTAATTTATAAGAACTTCAATTTTATCACCTAATTTTTTGATTGTGTGTATGCTTACAACCCTTTTATTAAATTTATCATATTTCCCATCTTCAATTAGTATGATTGATTTCATATAGGGTTATATTTTGTCTCTCTTTCAATACTTCCCAACTTCATTTAGTATGATTGACTGAATTTATTGTTTGTTTATTTTTATACCATTCATTTTCATGTGTCTTCCATTTTATTACAATTTTTCATAAATCTCAATGTGATGTAGTATAATTCTTATTTTGTTTAGATTTGGTTAAAATATTTGCATGCTTTGCAAACATTTTTTTATCATTTTTAAAATTTTGATTTATTATACATATGCATCTTCTATTTTTACACATTTGTCATCTTGATATAGTGTGTACTACTTTTATTTTGATTAATTATACTTTTCTAAATCATTTTTACCTTTTTTTTTAAACCATGCATATGTATCAAATAATTAAATACAAATAAAATGTACATCACATATTTATCATAGAATATACAACAAAATAAAAATACATGTGCTAGAAAGAAAATATATTCCATAAATCCATGTATAAATCCAAGTACAACTTATTTTATATATATATATATATATATATATCATGTGTTAAATAGAATATAAGTATAAAATATAATAGCTAAATCTGTAAGGCTATGATACATCAAGTCTATCTTGTGCCCTAGTCATGGTACCCATCGATGCCTATGACTAACCCATATAAATGGTTTGTTATAAAGAGGTAGTCTAAGATCCCAAGCTAACAAATTAACCATGTAGGTTGACCACCTATGCCTATACCTACCTTAGTTATATAATAGTCACCATATGCATATCTTACCCATGTGGTAAGGCCTACTAGGCTTGGGCCTCTCTAGCTCGTACCCCTATATGTGGCTATAAATTGTCGCCTCACATATATAGTTTTCATGTAGCTTTTCTCACTAGTCTAAATAAAATTGCATCATCTAGGGCATATAGAACTAGATGATCAACTGATGTGTTAGGGTCATACAGTGATAGCACCCCATCATAAATATCATGATGTGAAACCACAATTAAGGATAAATCTAACCTCCTCCATAGCAATACTATCTACAAAACCAAAAACCAAATCTAAATAAGATATCATGTTGGTATCATTAACAATGACCTCATCATCTGATCACCCATCAAGCACCTCCTCCATCGATTAACTCTTTACTAGTGTAATATTGGTAGCCACCACCAAAGTCCATTATGTCCCCCTCCACACTGGCCTCTATATAAACCAATTGTGATCCCCCTGTATGATAGCTAGTGTACGTGTCTCCTTGTGATGATGTTACCTCCATCTCTTGTGATATTGTGATGGAAACTATCACTTCTATTGTGGTTCATTCTATGCTTCCACATCTCTTACTTTCACATCCATGAAATAATATCCTCCAATTCTCATTAGCTATTTCTATTGTGCTTAAACAACCCATGGTTTTACTCACTAAGGCCTAATCAAGGGTATTTCTATAGGTACCCCTATGCCTATTCTCCCTCTTACATCTCTATCATGTTATACCCAATAAGCAGGCACTACTAAAGAGTCAACTAGATGTGGAACTCCCAACTATTTAGGTACATGATCTACTGGATGAGGGTCCACCCATGAATTGTAGTAAATCATGATTTGCATATGTACCATACCTATAGTAAGAATGGTCCAACTCGATTATATAATATCAATGTGAGTGTATGGTTATTGTATAATATACCTTCATGTGATAGTATCCAAAGCTAGATCATGGGGCATGACATGCACTACATGGTCTTACCTCTTATTAAAAACCCAATTTAACCTATCATTTATCATATGGGGTGTCTAAGCCAGTCAATATATATGGAATCTCCCTTATATCCACATGCTTAGTAGAATGATAGGTCCATCATTTTCTTACCCTAGGTCAACACCCCATACATGTTGTGCATGAGATAGACCCAAATGATAGAACCAAGATCATATAAGGTACCTTGATCTAAGATAGACTAGAATAAGGCTATTACATATAGTGTTACCTTTCCATCTGACTTGTGACATAAGAATTGTGTTATCATAAACCCTATCATGGCCTTCTAGATAGTCAAAATGGATACAAATTTGTAAGATAAACCTAAAATACACTAATACATAACCCTAGATAAATCTTATCTTAGCATGTCACCCACTAGGTTAGAGAATATCTATCATCTTCTAACTCTGATGTTTCACATATTGTCGATGTCCCATCAATAGGAAGTCCAATCAATGCATGGAAATCCTCCAAGGTGATCACCATGTATATAGTATCCCTATGCAATTCCCACAAGAAAGTGTTGGTCAATCACTCCCATGCTCCTAGGAACATGAAAATGAGATCAAAACTCAGTGGGATCTATCTGATCTCCATGATGCATCCAAAACGTAAGGCAAATAGTTGATCTTTTCCATATTCAACAACTGGTCTAATAAATATAGTATATAAGATGCATTGATTAGGCACCAAAATTGATGATGTATCTACAAAATATCAATAAAAAATGTATTATATCTTGATGTCAAAATAATAAAAACTAATTTCTTAAATATTTTTAAAAGCCTACAATTTAAATAATTAGTTAGCTTCTTTGATTTATTTTTCCATTTCCCCCATTTTTTACAACATCAGCCTATTTATTAGTAAATTAACCCTATCATATTTTTTTCATACTACATCAAGCCACTATTACATAGTTGGTCCTTAATTTTAGATGTTATTGGTCTATTCAATAATAAATCAACCCTTTCTTAGTTCAAGCATATTTTATTGGCCCTTTAATACATAGCCGACCTCATTCAAAAAACTATATCAACCGCATTATATGAATTACATCTCCCAGAGTGTATTATGTCAACCATTTCCATATTTATAACTAGATCATCCCATTACTATACAATTGACCATCTCTAGTGATACTATATAAGCCCACTTCTACGCATGCACCCATAGTTTTCCCTCACCTTGCAAATTGAGTGGATAATGCTGATTTTATTCTTAGTTTATGATGAATTTTTGACCACTTACTATAAATTCCTTAATAATTTATTGGTCAGATATTTTCCTACATAGTACACCATTCTACCCCTAGTCTACCTAACATTTCCTAGGGTCAGTTTCGGTGTCTACATTTCTCCTAACATATAAATTTTCATATTTAGGTTCATTTTAATTAATATTTTTAAACAATGAAATTAATGATTCCCTTCCCTATATTTCACCCACTTTGGTCGATATGCATCTTCCACATTTTAGTTGTTGTATCTTCTCCATGATCACTCTCCTTGCTGAAATTAGGTCTCTCACAGTAATATTTTCTTACAATAGTAAAATAAAAAATGAATTGATTTTCATAAAATTTATATTTACTATTTTAAATTATTTACCTCTCAAATCTATACAATTAGATTCCATTTTTCAATCATAAATTTATTTCTACTAGCTTTTGTTGGGGTTCCAGATTTGTACCTTAGTTGAGGAGGGGATTATTCAAATCTTCCTACTCAAATCTAGTCTAACATGGGACTAATCCTAGGCTATGGGTATCCTAATGATGGATTTTAACTTTGGAGAAGGTTGAATTCCATATGGATCTATCATCTACACTAAACCTAACCTAGCACTTTCTAAGAAAAGAGAAAGATATTTGACAAAACTTATAAAAACATGTAAAAAGTGGTGATGCACAAATGATTTAATCACTCCAACTCACAAAAACACACTATGAGACATTTTTTGAGACCATAAAACACCAATCTCACATGAATATTTCATAAAAAGGTATTAATTAGTTACCAAATTAGTAAGAGATGGTAGATATCCACTTTTAAACTTAAATAATAAATTGTAGATCGCACTTGTAATGACTTGTGAGAAATATTAAGCCCTGCTTGAAGGTGAAAAAACTCAGACAGGAGCAAGGAACATACATTCACTTAAAAATAGTCCATGAATTCATATAATAAATTTCAATCTAGCTTAAAAAATGATAGAATTTAATCTTTATTGCATCAAAGAGGTGTCACATTATAAATTTTGGCAAAGTCTAGTCATACAAAAAATGAGGGATAGAGGGATCCATTTTAAAGATTAGAATCATATATATATATATATATATATATATATATATATATATATATATACATATACAAAGAGAGAGAGAGAGAGAGAGAGAGAGAGAGAGAGAGAGAGAGAGAGAGAGAGAGAGAGAGAGAGAGAGAGAGAGAGAGAGAGAGAGAGAGAGAGAGAGAGAGAGAGAGAGAGAGAGAGAGAGAGAGAGAGTTGTGCATTAGAAAATTCCCATTCACTTTTGATGGATTATCACTCTTGAGTATACTAATTCATGATATTATCAACAAGGAATAAATTGTAAATAAAGAATTAAATGTTTATTTCCCTTATCAAATTGCCAAATTTCTTATTAGAACTCTATGATATCATATACTTTGTTTGTTAGTGAGGGTCATGTCTTGAAATTAATTGAAAAGTGCCACATCTACATTAGGTATCCCACTGTACTTGTTTTAATGAAATTGATCCATGGTGATAGGTGAGACAGAAGTCAGCTATATATGATAACCAATTTTTGACAATTGGTTTTCAAAAAGTAAATATATATATATATGAAAGTTTACAAACTCCTTAATGTTTCTTCACAGTCAATGGTTTATCTTCTCCCTCTATATTAGACCCAAAATATCTATCTTACCTACATGGAGATTTTAATGGTGATGCTTGGTCTCTAAATTGTGACCCTGGTTCAACCCTATCTCACCTTTGAACATGAATCTTTGTCATTTGTTTTTCCTAGGTCCTAAAATAACCTATTTTGCTTTCATTGAAAATTTCCAAAACTCACTTAGCTTATTGGCTATCAATAGGTAACTTAGAGCATCTATATCATGCCCAACTACTTTATGTTCATTGGCTTTATATATATGTTGACTTATTGACTTTACCTCAATCTATTGATATATCTTTTCATATATTCCCATTAGTCATTGATCTTCACCAAACTAAAGGTGGTTATGCCACTTGTCCTGCATGCATTTATTCTCTATATTTTCTACCTTTTTGACCTCTTCTCATTGTTAGATCTGAATGTTTGATCAAATTCCAACTAATTATCTACTAGGATACATTATTTGAAAACTAATGACTAATTCATCATCTTGAAATTGGCATCCTCACTTTCATCAAATGATGTTTTTGTGACTATTATTGATATTCATGTGATCATCAAATTTAATCTCAAATAGATTTCCTTTAGTCTATCTTAAACCTCGTATTTACATGAATGTATTATAATTTTTGTCTAATATTGAAGGCTTGGATATTGAAGTGTAAGAATTATTGAGGCACCAAATCTGTAGGAGATGTTCTTGAGGTCAAAAGGAACAAATGCATTTGATCTGATAGTCTTAAGAGCCTTATGAGTAAAGATATAAAATGCTCAAATTGACTAGTCTATTCACTCCCATATGATGTCCTAGTGGTGTTCAAGCTCATTTGCATAATTAATGAAAACTTATCAAAATATGACTGAGGAGACATCTTTTAATGTGCATAACTTCTACCATGTTTTAGTGCATAACAACTAGTGACCAAGATAAATAAATCCATGTGACCACTCTCCACCTAAAACTACTACATGTATAAGAAATGGCCTTGTAAATATGTTAACTTGACTCTGTTTGAACCTCTTGAAAATGACTGATAATGAAAAAACATGTCAAACTACCGAAGAGCCCAATTTTATATATGCATATCCTCCTTTTTGCTTCATCTAAGAACTCAAAACTTAGCACATATATTTTAGGCTCAAAAACTAAATAAACCCATTTGATTAATTACTCTATATTATTCCACACATGTGAGATATAGCTTCTTAAATCTATCTAATTGGCTTTATTTGAGCTCCCTAAAAAATGGCTAAGTATGGGAAAATATGTAAAATGTGGTTGAATAGCTAACTTTGGACCTTTGTAAATTTTGATACACTTTGGAAAATAACCTAGGACTTAGCACATATAAACTTGGTAAAAATGTGAAAAAAACCCATATGATCATTTTTACCTGACTCAACCACTCATGCGAGATATGGAATCAACAAAATGCCTACTTAGAAATTTTACTAATTGACCCAAAATGTCAAGATGAACATAATGAAGAAATAGATGAATCCCTTGTATTCTCATAGTTATTCCAAGAAATTTTAACCTTATTAAATGTCTTTACAACCTATAGACTTATAACTTAGAAGTTGAAAACTTACACTTTAAGTGACCTCAAAGTTTTTCAAAATCTTTGTACTCTACATGATCTCATTCAGTCCACTTATTTCATCTAGAAATCTGCTCATACTGGCTCATTTTACTATTCTATATTTTTATAAAAATGGTCATATTTTTTCTCTAAATTTGACACTTTTTGGGCCATCCTAGAATTTTTAATTCAAATGGTTATTTCCTATATCTATAAAATGATGTTCACGCAATTATCTAGATCACAATTCCCATGGGCTATTTCCTTCAAACTTTCTACTAGACTTTTATCTAGGAAAAATTCCTTGAAAATGAACCCTTTAAAAAAATTGAACTGGATCATTTTCCTAAGAAATGAACCTTTGAGAAAATTGTATAGGGAACAATGATATAAAAATATCCTTTTAGACTTCATCTGAGACACTATTTGTCTACAGGAAATACCCTTCAAAAAATGTGTATAGGACCATTTCATTGAAAATTGACCTTTTGGGACCTTTTAAAATGGACCACCCTGTTGAAGAATGACCCTTCAGAACCTATGTATGGTTCATTATCCTAAGAAAATACCCATTTGTAAAATGTAATGGCCACTTTACTTGAAAAGGATATCCTTCAGGAAACATTTTTGGGACACTATGATTGAAGACTTACCCTTTAGGAAAATTGTTATAAAAAATTTCCCAAAAGAAATAGGTATTTGTATTTTAACTCATACATTTTTTTATAAAAGGATTCATGCCTTTGAAAACTTTGACTTGGAAAATTAATTTTTAATAATTTAACAGTTAACCAAAAAAGGGTATTGAAAGAAATTAACCTAGCACAATAAAACCCCAAAAGAATTTGTACAAAAGAATGAAAACTTAGTCAAGTGAAAGGTCCAAAAGAATTCAAGTAAATATTAGTTCAAAAATAGTTTTATGCATAGCTTTTACTTGAACTAAACATGAAATTTTGCTTAATCTTTAAAGGCTTGAACACTATTAAAAATTATTTAGATACCTGCTCTTTGTATTTTATCCTTCTTCTACATCTGAACTCTTGAACTAGGCATATTCTAGAATGAAGACCAAATTTGATCAACATCTATGGTGACTTAGGTAGGCATCATGCCTGCTATACCTGAGAACTCAAACCATATACATGACTCTTGGATTATTAAATATAATACATGGACCATTTACATGATTGCAAGAATATCTTTTGATTTGCAAAGATAGAAAAATTCCCACAGCAGGGAAAGAAAACAAACTGAAAGGGAAATTGACCTAAAAAGTAAAGACAACTAAACTAAAGGAAAACTATGTAAATAAAATCACTTATGTGGGAAAAAATATAAATGAATCTAAAATGTGTTGGAAAAAACATTTAGATAAAAAAAAAATGAACAACTAAGTATATGGGATTTAGCTTTCCTTAATAGCACTAGTTGAGATGTATCTCATTAACTGGGATATGAAGATCTACACAACTCACCCTTTTGAGGTGGAAAGAAATGTGGGAATTATTATTGGATATTTTGTATGGACCCCTGTAGAGAGAATCAAAATTTCAGTGTTTTCCTAGCATAGCTCTACCCTGATCCCACTTGAGGACCAAATATCTTTCTTGGAAATCTCTTGAACTAGAATCTTTGTTAAAAGATCTCTTTCTCATTGTTTGATGGGCCTCCATAGCCAAAATTTACTATTACATTTTATCCTTTAGCGTCATGAGCTTAGCATATCTTATTTCCATCGGTTTATTCTTTAGAAGTTGAATTTCATGTATCGATTCCAAAACAATAAATTCAAGAGAAACAAACATTTCTTATTCCTTACCATATACTAGCTTGTATGGTGAATTGGTAATTGACCTTTTATTGGTGATTATGTCAGCCCATAGAGCTGACTTCAATTTTAGATTGCATGATCTTTGATTGTATTTTACAATCCTCCTAAATACTTTTAACAAATTCTTATTCATAGATTCGGCAAGGCCATTACCTTGTGGATAATACCTTGATGAGGTATTAAGAAAAACACTATGTTAAACAACCAATTGGCTCATCTTATATCTTTTAAAATCCATAGCATTATCATAAATTATAGTTTATGGGACCCCAAATATGGTAGTAAAACCTTCATATAAGTCCAAAACACTAGTTTCATTGGGTTCTTCTTTTAATGTTATTGCATCAATCCATCAGGTAAAAGAATCTATGGCAGTCATAATTCACTTATGTCCCAATATTGAAGGAGGATTGATTAACTTAAATTGGTTGGAGAGGTAAGGCTACAAGTTTCACCTTTCTAAAAAACATGTCACACTATTTTCATTTCCTGATGCATGTATGATAGTCACAAAATAAACATGGCCAATAATACCCACCTATCATGATCTTATGGCCTATAATCCTAGCTTAATAATTTCATCCACATGTCCATCATGGAATTTCTCATGTAACCTCTATGCCTAAGTTGGTTCTATTCATATTAATAGTACACCATTGATATCCTTTTTAAATAATATATTATCATCAAGGAGAAAAGGAATTGATGGTAATCTGAAATATCTGCTCTTTGAAGGAGTGATATGAAAAGGACAAATACCATCCTCTAAATAATTTACGATATCCTAGAACCAATTGGAAGATGAGGCTTGATCTCTTACAAATTCCTTATTATTTGACACCATAACCACTTCATTAGATTCCTACAAGTTTTGGACTAGATGTTCATAAAGCACTTTACTTCTAACCAACTTTGTGACTTTGATCTCAATGTCATATTCCATGACCTTGGTTATTCTAACACATCTCTTGTCATTTATGTCTTTATTTAGAAGAAAATATTTGACACTTCGATATGTAACTATCAAATGCATCTTATTATTCGACAACAAGTACCTAAATTTTTTAAAAGAACTTATGACTGCAAGAACATGCTTGTCAAAAAAAGAATACCTTGTTTCATATTCTTCTAAGCCTTTATTGAAAAAGGCTATTTGCTTCTCTAAATTATTTTTATTTTTCTGCATGAGAATACCTAAAATTGTGTCAATGCTAGTATAGCTATATAAGAAGAAATATTTTGTAAAGTTAGGGTTCAAGAGTGTAGGAACACTTGTTATAGCTTTCTTGACCTCTTCAAAGCTTCTCACTCATTATTTTAACCAAATGAAACTATGACCTTTCTTTAACATGGCTTTAAGTGGTCTAGCTAAAGTAGAAAAATTTAAAGTTCTATCTCCTTATGAAGTTGATCTTACCTATAATATTTGCAAGACTTTCTTTTGCTTCGTCAATGGTAGTGCAAGAATTGGTTATATTCTATCAGGATCTATGTTTGTACCATCTTTTAAAATGACATGTCCAAGAAGCCTACCTTCATGCATAGAGAAAACACACTTTTTTGGGTTTGAAGACACTCTAAATTCCCTGCACCTTTAAAGCACTTGTCTAAGATGAATCATATGGTCATATGTGTTGTTAGAGAATATTGTTATATCATATAGATAAAAAAGAATAAACTTGTTGAGGAGACCCTAAAATGCGATGTGCATAGCCTTCTAGAAAGTGGATCCAGCATTAGATAAACCAAAAGGAATATTTTTGTATGCAAATGTCCTCCGCTTTATGGTGAAGGCTATTTTGAACTAGTCTTCTTCTTTGACCAAAATCTGGCTATATCCACTATAACCATCCAATAAAGAGAACCTTTCTAAACCTACTTCTAGATACAAAATCTATTCCATTGATGGTAATGGATAGTGGTCTTTGAAATAAGCTTTTTTTAAGTCATATAAGTCAACACATAGACTTATTTCACCATTATTCTTCCATACTAGAACAAGGTTTGTCATCCAAGTTGACTTCTTAATTGGAAATATTATAGCTGACTCAATGAGCTTATGTAGCTCAACTCTTGTTAGAGGTTCAAGCTTTAGATTAATTAGCCTTTACCTTTATTTGACTAGGATAGTCTCATCTTCTAACTCAATGGTATGTTGAGATAGACCTAGATCAAAACCTTTATGGTCACTATACTTTCATGTAAAAACTTTTGCAAAACTTGAGCATAACTTAACAAAATTTTATTTCTTAGAAGATGTGAAAACATTACCTAGCCTTAAACTCTTTCTAGTTGTAATCTCCACATTTGTATAGTGTTCTTCCTATGTTGTCAAATCAATCTTTTATTTTTTCAATTCATAATCTCTGTTGAATATGTTTTGAAGGGTGACCAACCCTTTAGATAACTTCTTTGTCTTTAACTATACAATTTGGTTATCATAATATTGTAAATGCTTGTATTGGTTCCTTTAGGAGAATTTAGCTTCCTCTTATAATAATGTTATAATCTATCTATCATCTTCAACAACCTACCAATTATCATGGTTGGCTAGGATAGAAGGTCTCATAAGTACCTTAATATGTGATTGAACTTTATCCCTTCTTATATCATCTTGGATATTGAATTGTGACCAAATAATAGCCAACTTGTCTATATGATTACTCTAATTTATTGATATGGCCTGAATATTGAAATATTGAAATAATTCAACTATGTCCCATACTCTATTATTATAAGAATTAAGCAGTGGGTTCTTGCATATTTTGAGTCCCCTTACTGTGTGAACTACTAATTCACTATCTCCAAAGACTTGTAAGGAATTAACCTTCATCTTTCTTTCCCATTGAAAACTATGCACTAGTGCTTCATATATAGTAACATTATTGGAAAAACCAAATTTAAACATGAGAGAAGAGAAATACCTTTGAATGGCTATAAAAGTTAACATCATTCCAAATCTAGTTCCATATTTGTTCCTAAATCCATCAAAATATAGCTACCATAGTTCATCACTAGGTTGATCATATTTCATCAACATTAGAATTAGTGCATCATTTTCATGCATAAAATAGGCACCAATCCTTATTCTTTAATTAACTTTTAAGGATCATGTCCATGAAATCAAAGTCCCATTCATCAAGGAAATTATCTAAGACTCCATCTAGACGTGATTTAGTTTCCAACTCAATGTTTTCTAGTACCTTGTTTAAGATAACAAAATTAGTTTTCACCATGCTTGTCATTTATGGATCTAAATGAAATATTGTAATAGGTTCATAATGTATTATAACCTTAGTTTCATACCTAGCTTTGAACCTTAAATAGTTCCAATCAGGTAATAAATATCCTCCAATCTTTGAAGTAAAATGTCTTGATAGGCACATGTAAAAATAGGGGGACAAGTCCACTATAATTACATCTTCCTAAATAAAAACATTGGGGCAAGCATGTAATGTAAATTTTAGGACATTAATTATGCCTAATATCTTCATTGGTGAGCAATCTAATTGCAATACACCTTTATTATTTGGCTCATATACAAGACCAAAATTGTCTGCAAATTGTTTGGGCATGATAGTGCTATTTGATCCACTATCTACCATATAGTTATGGAATAGATAGTCACCTAATATAAAATAAATATAAAAGGGAGGGGGTTTTTTGGAATTTACATTGTTTTTTTACACCTTATTTATTTTATGTATCTACTAATCAGGTTTCTTGATTTGTTAGTCTAAATTGGCCAAGATAGCTCCTTGCTTCTTAGCTAGTTCTTTAGATACCTTAAGATCTGAATGGTCTTGAATTAGCATGTCCTTTTACCTTGAAATGATAAGGGAATTCTAGATGATAATAATAACATTTGATTTCTTCATCTGAGATATAATGCTGAAATATGTTCCACTAACCTTTGGCTATAACTTTTTAGCCACTGGTTGTCCTCTAGTTGAGGGCATTTGGGGATCTTTCATTGTCTCTATAGTGTGACTTTTTTACACTATAGGAACAAAAACTTGATCTTTGCCATTATTTGAAACAAAATTATGAAAAATATAAGTATTGCTCATATCCTAGGCTTCTTTAAATATTCTTATTTTAGCTCTAGTCAGAGCTACCACATGACCATTTGTGTTACTAATTTCACAAACTTGGTTGAATGCCATGTGATCATCCAAATGATAAATAACATTGATAGCATTAGGTTACCCTAGAACTAGTTGAGCTTCTTCTTGGACTAGCATATTTATGTCTTGATATTGACCACCTTGAAGAAAAAACTCTTCTTGTGTCATCTATGGCATGGTAATGTCTTGTGATACCAAGGCTTCATTCTGAATGTCATTTGGATTGGAAGGCTACAAATTTGGATCTTACATCAAGTTATTATGGGTAGTAATAGTTATTGAAATATACGATACATTGGGATCAAGGGATGCATATGGATTGATTTGGGTAATGTATCCTTAATTTTGATAAGGTTGTCTATTGTCTTTGAAACCTTCATGATGAGGTCTTTGGTTATTGAAAGACTGATACGTACTATGATTTTGTTATTGATAAGGTCTACCATGGTACTACTACCTCTTGAGTGAAACAATATCATTTCTAAAATCTTGTAACATGTTTTTTAGATCACCAATATCACTAGATTGATTAAGAGGGGTTATAACTTGTACTTTGGAGATGTAATAGGATCTATCATTATAATCTAGGTAACTTGAAGATGAGGAACACATTTTAATTCTAGACAAAATTGCATTAGAGGCCTTGGAACAAGTTTATCAGGTTGAATCAGGCTATTTTATACTCTGATAGCAATTTCATAGGCATTTGTAAAATTATTACCACCCATGGGCTATATGATGGACTTATATCAGAATTAAGGGCCTTAAGGTAGTACAAAAATGCATGCTGTAGGGATGGTAATCCATGACTTTTGAAATATAAGATTAAAATCAGCCATAAATTAATCGGGGTGCCTTTTTATGGTAGTTAGTTATTCAACCAAAGATAAATGATCAAACTTTTCTTCAAATTGCTTAACTAAGGATGCACCTAACTCATCCCAAGTAGAAATGAAAGTCAAAGTAAGACTCCTATACCATTTTAGTGCTTTTAAAGTTAAGGAAGAAGTAATAAATATTGTAGCCACATTATCTTAAGTAACATTATGAACTGAACATAATTGGTAACATCATGAATATGCTCAATAAAAATACTTTTATCCCATTCTCTAGAGAAGAAAGGGATACCTTATAGGGTAGACATAGGAATGTGATTGTGACCTAAGAATTTGACTAAAGAGAAGATGGTTAGTATTGTGTTAGTTTCGAAATGAAAACAAAACAAAAGAAACACATTAACTAGCATTATATCTCTAAGCCTAGACACTAGGGAGAGCTTAGTTAACAAACATGAATAAAAAACAAAGCTAAAATTCAAATTAAACCCTCCTTTACCTTCCTTAGATGCTCCAAAATTATTTTTTTAGTGGCTTGCTTGGCTTGTGCTCATGAAGTCTTCATCAAATGAGGTTTGACTATCTCCTCTTCTCCTTGGCAACTTGTGGCTTTGGATTGGCTTGGCTTGGAATCAATTTGGCATGGTAACAATAACTTTAATAGCTTTTTGAGTCATTTATGCATTATGAATTTGAATTATCAAGACATATTAATGATGTTGTAAGGCCTCCTATTTATAGATTTTTGAGATTGATCAGAATCAACCTAAACCATCCATCTCAGGATTGAGATGTGTGGCTAAGGATTAATCTAATTATGAAATTAACATTGATAAATAGGCTCATCAATATTTGGGATAGAGGAGAAATTAAGAGGAATGGAGGGCTTTGATGAGTCATGGGAGTAAATAAAGAGGAATGGGAAACCTATAATCCTAATATTGGTGGCATTTATGGCCTATGGATGTCTTCCCAAGAAATGAGTTCACCTGATGATGCAGATATTAAATATTCATTTCTAAAGACAAATTTTCAACGATTTTACATGGAATTATTAATTAGGCTCTAATTTGGTTTAATTAGCTCTTAAGCATGATTAAGAATTTTGTGCACAAATTACTCAAATTGATCAGAATGCCTTGTTATTGGTACAAAATTAAACTGGATTAGAATTAGAAGGTGATGTTAGATGCATTGGATCCATTATTCCATTTAAGATGCTACCAACACTGGCTAACAAAGGCATGTGTCTTGTGTAAGAGATTTGATAGAAAAGAGCAATCTAGAGTATCTAAGTTTAAAATTAACATTTTGACTTAGAATGATGTGATCAAAGTTAGCTATCCCATAAACTATATTGCCCCATTTTTGGATACCCTATCTAGAATCAACACTTGACTATATTAGGTTCAAAGCTTTTAATGTGTTTTAGTGTTTTTATGCCAAATTGTGCATTTTAGGTAGAAAAAAGGCCAAAAGCCTAGTTGGAGGTTATTGATGGCCACTTTTAGGTGTCTATAGTTTGCCCATGTTTGGGAAGATGCTTTAAACCATAGGCAAAGTGATGTCTTATTAAATAATGAGAAATGACATATATGCCAAAAATAAGGCAATAGTTGAAGAACAAACCTCCAAATGGTTTTTGGGAAGCCTATGATGGTGCCCCCTCAAGGGAGTATCTATCACATTTGTTGATGGATGGTCACTTGAAAAGAAACAAGAAGAAAGGTGGAATTAACCTATAGTTGAGATTAATCCAAATGAGAAAATATTTCCATGCATTAATGTAAAAAGGATACTGATTTGCCCAAAAGTGATTATAATTAGTATTAAATGTCAAAATAATTATTTACCTATTGGTGGTTATAATCATTAAGTACACTTGGATTAGCTAAAGATTATTATGCCCCTATTAGGACTGATTAATAAGCATAACTCAAGAATATAACTTGTAATATAGAATAAAAATAACTTGGCAAAATATGATGAAAGAGATGAATAGAGGAGTGAGATTGATCAATAGAAAATGATTCATTTTTACCTACTAATGAGGAAATGCTCATCCTGATTAGCAATGATACAACTATAGTGGTTAATTGGTTTATTTGATCAAGGGTGGGGTGGGATAATTTGCCAAGGTGCCAAAGAGAAACTTCTACTACTCCATTGATTATAGACCTTCTTGAATCTAATTTTTGTTGTAGCATGTGATAGTAAGCTTCATGATAGAACACCATGAAGACTTGGCCAAAATATATGTATGTATTGACTTCTTATCTAATGAACACAAAAAAACAATGCACCAATGATAAAAGCCATGATGACAATGTTGAAGTATGAATATGGATGGACTCAAGAATAATGTTCTCAAGGAATCACCCAAAGAACACATATAGACTGAGTCAAGGCAATAGTGCTGAAATAAAACAAAAAATCAAGTGATTAAACAAATAAATAAATAAATAAACTAACTAAAATAAATAAACAAATAGAAAGCCTAAAAACAAAAGTAAAAGAAACCATCATAACAATGAAAATGCCCCAGTAAGGCAGATCGAGGATGATGAACTAAGCTTATATAGGATAAATATTTGTATATCTTGAAATATTATGAACTTTTTTGGCATTTTGAGGTATCTTAACTCATTAGAGAATGACAAGATACCTACTCACAAAATGGAGAGAGTGTTTGGCTTAGGTTGCTTGAAGAATGGTTAGAGCGTATGAAAAGAGGGACTAAGGTGACCTCAACATGAGTTGGGCATGACCTATATAGTCCTAAATTGACCTCAAGTTATAGTAATTTAGACTACACAAAAGGTGAGGAAAAACCAACTAGGTCCCAACAAGTTCTCAAAATTGGTAAATGACCAGTCAAATGAAAACAATAATGGCAAGGTGATGTGGAAATGCATGATAAACAAGTCTTGCCCATAGTTTTCCCATAGGTGGTTATAACTAGGATACAATGGAATAGGTCAATAATACTATTTATGTCAGAAATTCTTTTAATTAGCAGTAAGACTGGCAAAACATTGATTTGTCCATAAGCAGTTATAATCAAGCTCACATAAACAAACTTGATATAGGATGTAAAATGAAAGATATCTTGCTAGTTAAATTGGAACACTAATTTCATAGATTGTCATTATATACATGTATTGAATTTATTGTCAAAACTTGAACCAAACCTTCTCACAAAAGGTGCAGGGAGAACTAAATGAAGCAAGATAAAAATGGGATTTGGTATGATGACTAAAAATAGGCTTTGCTCTAGATAGGAATGGAATGATAGGATGGAATGACATTACTTTAGGATAATGATCAGTTAGATAGATTGGATAAAATGGTAGTAAGGATACAGCCAAGTGATGGGTCAAATGGAAAGATACACAATAATGGAAAAAGAATATGTAGCAACAACAATGGCATGGCAATGTGAAAAATATGGTACATGTTTTTGGCCTGGGTGTGGTTTCTGATTTTGTTGTTACTTTTGATGAGGATATGCACATCCTAATTAGTAAATGATATAAAAAAATCAATCATGTTAATTACTATCCCACACCTCATCTGAATAGTCGATCTGTCAAAAACAACTTCCAGATTTGGTTGTAAATAATTCTTTTGTGATCTTCATTACTCATTGATTTTGATTTATTCAAACATCAAGACAAGGTATTTTTTTAACTTATACAAAGGAAAGTGTGGCCATGGATGGTAAATAAGGACAAATAATAGATGGTAGATTTGATTGTGAAATAGAATGGTTGATGATAATGAAATGTGGAATGGTAGGGAAACAAATGAAGATCAGAAATGCCAATCACATGTAGTGTTGTTGATGTTGGATTCAACATAACTTTGCTTATGGCACGGTTGGAGACTTGTTCTCTCAATAGGACGACCATATTTTTTTGTTGTTTGACCTTGAGAGTAGTTACCATCTGATTAGCCTATAGATAGGAAGCTATTTTGATTTTATCTTTGATTTTGTCTTGATCAAGTGGTGAAAAACTTTTGTGCTCATCTATTGGTGCCTCAATGAGGTTTTCACCAATGAAATTATCTTGATTGTCCCATAGTGCCTCTGAGAAATTTTTACTATTGACCATTGGATTTTGACTTTTATTTTCTACTAGTGATTCTAAAAAAGTTTCAATAGAATATGTTGAGTTAAAAATTTGATTATATCCTAACACCTCTGAAAAGGTGTGACTAGAGGAGTATTCTACTACATGAATGTGGTCTTAACCTCCTTTCTCTTCTTCAACTACTACATTTCCATGGATGTATTTCAATAAAGTGTGATTATGTTGATTCCAATTGACACTTGTGGGAGATGGATGTCAATAATATGGCTATTTTGGTTGATGGTAATGGCCTATGGAATGGTAATGGAATGGGGAGATGACACACAATCCTCATATAAGATACTAGGATAACTTATGTCAAAACTAAAGTACTCAACCTCAAAAACTATAGAATGATGACAAATGTATTCAAACTAATTTACAAGGCATAGATAACCAATATTGTAATAGCCATGAACATATTCTTCTTTTGAATCTGGTTCTAGCTCAAGGGACTCTAAGTTTGATGTGGAGACTGATGTTGATTCATATTTTGATGGTAAATTCAATGTAAATTCAAAAATAGAACCTGACTCTAACTCTAATTCTTCATATGATGGGTACTTTGTTATAATGATGTCTTTTTGAATATCTAGCATTGGACAAGTAACAAGCTATGATGGCATAATGGGCTCCACAAGAACTATTTTGTCAAAGTTAGACTCCTCTAAGATGGGAAAAAGGTCAAGAGATAGCTCCTCAAAGGCTAACTTGTCAATAGGATGCTTTGGAAAAATAGGCAAATGGTCAAGGTAATGATTTGCCCAAAGGTAGTTATAATCATTAAAAAGTGACTCAACAAAGACTGGCTTGTCACTGTGAGACTCCTCGGCAACTAGTATAGGATCAATAGGTGATTCATCACATGTTAACTTATCATAAGTGGTTGGTTCAGTAAACACATCTTGGATTGGTTGGTTTTCTTGGCTTTCATTTCTAATGAGTTATAAAATACTAATTTTGAAAACAACATGGTTTTTGAAGGATTGGATCGATTAAGGTTTGGATGGGATTGGTTCTCGATGAGAAATGACTTGTGCTTATATAATGGTAGGGAATTGGGGATCATGGTGGCTTACATAAGCCAAAGGATAAATTTATTAGATGGTAACAATAGGGTGGTATAGAGAATGATTGCTCTCACAAGCCAAAGGATTAGGTCTTAGAATGTTAATGGTGTGTTGTGGTGGAGCCTAATTACTCACATAAGCCAAAGCATCCAAGTTTTCCTCATAAACCATATCATCCCAGTCATGAGTTGACTCTTAAGTTGGTTCTTGACTATGTTCCATGTACTGATTATTGCAAACAGGGTATGGATCTATATCCCAAATAATATTTTATATAGTTCGGTCTACAAAGTCTTCCTCACAAGCCTCTTCATGACAATCAAGGTTTCGATTTGGATTTTTTGGATTTTGAATATGTTCCTAGGAATTATTATTATGATGTGGATATAAATATATCTCATAAACCATATTATCATCATTGGGGTCTTGACTAAAACCATAAAAGTCATTTTTTATGGCCATTCTATCATAAGTTGGATTCTACATGACTCCGCCAGAGGTGTAGCTAGACATATCCATATGAATGATGAAAGCTCCAAAAACAAAAAGGTTTAAAGTAATTTTGAAAGAGGTGCAACTATTAAATAAAATAGATACTCTGCCATGTTCCCCCTCATTAGATTTTGAGTACCGATAAGTGTATTTCAAAATGATTTTATGGAAACTTATAAGACACCACCATTCTTATCTTATATATTATTTTTTTAATATTATAATAATTGGTTTATTATAATTTTTTCTAATTGAATATATTTTGAGAATAATATAACATACCATGCTCCCCATTTGTCATTTTTTAACACAAAATTTATGATTTTTTTGGGGAATCTTTATAGTACTTGTCCTAGTTTTTTCTCATATTTTTTTTCACAACTATGTAAACAAATTGAATAATACATTAAAAAATAAATTATTCTAAAATGGTGGTATGATAAAATAATAACATAATAGGTAATAAATCCTTAACTATATTATGAAGTATAAAAAATAATAAATTAAAGAAATAAGAACCTAGATCTAAGTGTTTATAATATTTCTATGAAACATCATGATGAAATTTATGATGGTTTTCATGGAATGTTTTTTTTTAATAATCAATTTTAAACATAGATTATGTGTTTGTTTGTAGGTTGAAACCTTAGGATTATAAATATTCACCACCTAGAACCTTAATGAATGTTTTTAGAGAATCAATTTTTTTAGAATGTGCATGCTGTATATTGCCAATGTAATACCATGTAGTAGAATATATGTACAAATCTAAACAAAACATCTATTTAAATTAGAATAAATGTCCATTATAATTAAAATTTGATTTATTTTTAGTAAATATAATAAACTTAGACCAATTTGCATCTTTTGGAGTTTGTTTAAGCTATCCATGAATAACCGTTTGGATCTAATATGTTTAACATTAAAAATATCTTAAGATTGATCTTGAGTTTTTAAGGTTACAAATTTTGCATTTAGTGTTCATTCAATGTGAGCTAATAGTGATTTTGATGGTTTTGGGGTTATCAATATTGATAACTGGCATTCTAAATATAAGTAATTATGATTAATTATGGTTGATTGAATGTTAATCTCCCAAAAATAATGAATAATGTAATAACATTAGTTATTTTTTATGAAATATAGCCAATTAATGTTAATCGAAGGTGAAGTTATCTTTAATTAAACTAAAGTTTACAATAATAAGAACTACTCATAATAAATAATATGAATTTGGATGCAATGACTCCAAAATATACCAACTCTTATATTAATAAGTGTTAATTATAACCAATAAATATAATATCTGTATTATTAAGATACTATTCCCTAGTCAATTTTGTTATGTTTATGACATTCGATGAACTCATACAATATGAGGAAATTCAAATTATTTTCCCTCCTTCTATGAATAATGAATCATTTTCTTTTATACAATGATTGTTTAAAGAATATTAGTTTAACCAAGAATAATTTTATATAATATAGTCTAAAATAATTTCATTTTACAATTGTAAAATTCAAAAGTAAAAAATAAATGAGTGCATAGACCTTCCAATAAATTTATGTTCCCTTGATAGTAGGCTTGTTATTTAACCTATAAGACCAAACATCGTAGCCTAACTTTGGTGGAATTGTGTAACTAATTTGAGTGTTGAAGTAAAATTTGTATAAAAATTAATTGCATTATAAGAAATCTATGTGGGCATGTAATAAATTAAATATTTGTGAAAGAAAGTGTGTTTACTTATGCATGTAAACCCACATGGTACATATAGGAGATATTAATAAGGATATAATAAGAAGTGTAGGCCTTATAACCGAAGTTAATGATTTTGTAATAAATAGGGAAGGGTAGGTTTACATGTACAAGTAAACCCACAATGTCATGTATGATAACCCTAAGGAGAAGTGAATGCTTTTGTAAGGAGGGTAATCCCTTAATTAATGAAATTTGGTGGAAGTTTTTAGAGGAATGTTTTATTCAGTTACAAACCAATGCCTCATTTTGGGTTTGAACATCCATGACATGAAGACTTTTTGAGGAAGGATCTTGAGGGATTATTGTCCAGATCTTCTTGTTATATTTTCTAGATTTGGGATGTTATTTGAAAAGTGGTGGAGAGGAGGTGTGATTCCTTACTTGAGCCTTAATATTTTTATCATGTAATTATAATAAATGTTTGAAATAAAAATATAGTACTCTAATTTCATTAGTTTTTAGTGTAAAGAGGAAGTTAGCTTAGTAGCAAAAGATACATGTTTATTTTTAGATGAAAAATGAAGAATTATAAGAGCGCAAAACTCTCATTATGAATCCCATGCCCTCTCCCCTTATGAATTTTAACAATGCATCTTGAGTGCTTCATACATTATAATTTTTGTTTTATATGTTTCAATAGTAGCATTGTTATCAATTTAAGTGGAATAAAAACATAATTTTTTTGAACAAATATTTAGAGAAGAAAATAAATATTTAGACCCAATTTACGAGTGTGTGTGTGTGTGTGTGTGTGTGTGTGTGTGTGTTATTTTAAAAAATAAAAAATATAAATTAATAAAAAATAATTTCTACATTGGGGTTGACAACGTATCAATGAAAGGGTCAATGGGCCTCTCCCTCATTTCCATTTAGATGTGAATGAAAGGGATGACATAGTCATCTCTTAACCCTAGAAAGATGAGATGGCAACTATTGTATTGCTACAAATTACTAATTACATCGTTATGTTTTATTTTTATTTAGTAAAAAATTATTGTATTTTATATTTTATTATTTTGTAAATACTCTATTTATAAATAATAATTAGTCAAATTTGCACACGCACACATGTTGAAATACACTAAATTACAATTAGCACACAAAAATGGTCTTTATGCCTCTGCTTAAAACCACTTGCATTTATGTAGCCACCTAGATTAATACATCCACTTATATTTATGAAACATTTTAGGTTGTATATAAAGAAACATCTCCTCAAAAAAATTTGGTAATATGAAGTATTATGTAAATACTTTTAGAGACATAATTCATAACAGAGTTTTTCTATTTTATACATATTTTATTTTGACAATATATGTATGGCTCATCACCAAATTGTGATCCTGCCATGTAGAAGTGTTGATATGGCTTGCATTTTGCCAATATCTAATAGTCTCTAATATTGTATTACAATGTTATTGTTCAAACAACTATCACATTTATGATTTAAATAAATGAAGATTCAATCTTTCATAGCCTTGAGGTTGTATTATTATTATTTTATTTGTATTTTAATCCACATTATCTTCTTCCCTTCCAGTATCAAATATTTTGTTACTCTCATTTTTTGAGTTCCCAAAAAATAAATTCAAGTTCCTTTTTCCATGTGAATTCCCTATGATCTCCTCATAAACTTCTTTTTATTTTTATGAAAACGTCAATAAATTTTAAAATAAACTTTATATAACATATTGTTATGCCATAAAATATTTTACATCAAATGTACTCTTCGATGAAATCCATTCTAATATCACATGAACATTTTATATATCCATCTTAAGTCCTTTTTGGGACATAAAAAAACCCAAGTATATCAATTTTGTCTTAATAAAACTATATTTAATGACATTTACCAATATCTTCTCCTTATACAACATCTACAACACATTATATAGATGTAGTAGGTGTTGTATTATATTATTGAATGTCATGATATAATCTAAGCCTACAATGACATAATTTACATAAATGGTTATGATACCTTCAAATCATTAATTTCATGAGCATGTTTAATGTATTTTTCAAAATAAAATACATTACTAGCCATTCATGCAGTCCCTCCGTTGTCTTGAAGGTTATCTTGCATTCATCTACTTCACTTATCCTGATTTGGTGATACCCATTCTTCAGATCAATTTTGTAGAAATACCTTTATCTCCTTAATCAATTAATCATTTAATTCAAGGGTGGAAATGGGAATATATACTTTACCTTTATCATTTTGCTGTCACTCAAATCCATTCACATGTATGACTCTCATCCATTTTTTAGTGGCACTAATAGTACATGTATTGAATGTGAGCTTAAACTTTCTATGATAAATCCTTGATCTATTAACTTGGACACTTTTATCTGCACCTACTCATTCTCTTGAGGTTTCATCTATTATAGCTTCCTGTTAGGAAAACTAGTTCCTATAATTAAGTCCATGTGATGACTTATACAACACAATGGCAATACTCCCTTTATTAGGTAACTCATAATAATGTTAGTGAATTCATCTAATAACTCTTTCATTTCACACAAAATTGGTTCATCAATTCCTTTATTTATGCCTTCATGTTTTTCTGATGTGGGTTTTATCAAAAGCACAAAATAAGCCTCCTTTTACACCATATTGAGTAAAACCTTGCTAAAATTGATCAAACCTCTTGTGGAAACATTACTATTTCACTCCTCTTATTTAACTTTGAATGGATTGAGGACAACTTATTCCCACTATTCTCTAGGTGATAGGCATTCACTCTTCCCTCATGCACATCCTTTCTATCATATTGCAAAGTCTTACCTAAGAACACATGACATCCATCCATTGGCATCACATCACACCATAAAATGTCTTGTTATTCAGATATGTTGAAAAAAATAAATAATTCATCATTTAGTAATCTCAACTAAACCTTTTGAAAAAATAAGACCTTGTATGGGTTTGGATGTTCCACCTTATGAAAACTTAGTTTTCAAAGCATCTCACATGAGACCATATTTTTGATACTATCTCTATCCATGATCACTTATCACACTTGATTTTTCTTTTACACATCATTCCAAATAGATTTTTTTTAATCAATTCATTATTGTCCTTCATTAGATTCAATAATATGGATGTCATCATGAGAATTTATCCACACTTTGGATCTTCGGAATGGATTTATTGAAATAATAGACTCTTCATCTCTGTCAAACTCTTTATATCTATCCAAGACAAACACATGATATTTGAACCTTTTTCTAATTTTTCCTTGCACCTATGAATATTCAAACACCCAACATCCCTAATTTTTGCATCGATAACATGTCCCAGGAAATCTTCGTATCCTTATTTAAATCAATCTTCCTTTTCCTCTAAATAGGTAAGATTTACTTATGCACACAATATCATGCTCAAATCTTTGTGTTCCTTATTTTTATTTTGCATGTGTGTTATGAATTGCATTTATATCACCATTTTTATACAAGTTTATTATTACATTAATATAACCTCCTCATATAGACACCCCATTTTATCATTAGTTATTTTTTGTTTGAAGGATGAGTTATCCAATGCCTTCAGTGAGAATTAATAGTCACATCCATAGTATTAATCTATGTGACACTTAGTTCATATTTAATGGGTAATTTCATCCTATTAAATTAAATCATAACATTTTCCTTTTCAACTTTAGTATGGCCTAACTGGATGGTTATCTTGTAAAACTCTTATATGTACTCCTTGATACATAGGTCTTTCATCTTTAAGTTCTATAATCTCTTGAATAGTTATATATGATAATCTCCAAGTATTAATATACACTTTCCCTTTGTGACCATCTCATCCCACCAAGATATCTTATCCTTACCTTTCATTCATTGTTCATTTTAAACTTTCTTCCACCATAACATTGTGTGACCATTCAAATTATTCTATATTGCCTTTACAAGTTATGTGTCAATAACATCATTAAACTCAAAGTATTCCTCTATGTTAGTGATCATGTTTATTAATTCTTATTGAATCAAACATCCTCAAGATAACAACACTTCCAACATAGTCACTCCTCTAATTCATGAAACAGCTCTCAAGAGTTAATTTTTATCAACATCCATTACTATTAATCGTCCTCATCATTGCTGGTACCTCCTACATATTTTCATTACTCATATCATTAATCTAGTCATCCATTTGAATGCATCCCCATTTTATATCCTTTCCAGTGGTATATCAATTTTAATGCATGAACAATCGTTTCTAATAATTCCTCAAGTCTTGTAGCCACATTGGTTGCTACCACACATCTACTAATAGATCTCATAGGAAACATATTAACATTCTCACTCACTCTAATCATGTCACCCCATTTTTATCTTCACAACTTCTCATAGTGAATATCATCTTGTTATCTATGTCACATTCACTACTCTACTACATTCTTTCACCCACCAATCTCTATGTAGGCTCAAACGAATCTCATGCCAACTAGTACAGTCATAGTCAGAGGTCCTAGTGAAGGGATGCCTTACACATGAAACCAAGTGATGGTTTCACTTTTTACTCACTTTGTACACATGTTACATGAGTTAAACAAAAAATATATCTCATTGTATTAATAAAATAATAGAATTGTCCAATTACTCCTAAACAGATGCTACAATATTTATTTTGTTTCAATATTACATTCAATGGTGAAGGATATAAGCCTTTTCCCATCTCTCTCTCTCTCCCCTTATCCACCCTCTCTCTCAAGATTACTCTCAATGTCTACAAACTTTTTGTGTTTTCCCAAAGGTGCTCTAGTCTCTCTCTAACTATCGAATGAATATTAATCCTTATTCTATAGTCTTATTGACATGATTATGTGCCAAAATTACCTTGTCTACTAACATTTGTTGATTTATTTCTCAAGGTTATTACATGAAACTACTAACAACTTCATGTAATGATGCATTATTATTTAGTTGCCAAGAATATTCTATAATCATAAGCTATTATAATATTATGATGCACAAATCCCAATTACCTATTAGGATGGACCACACATTAATTTTTATCTCTCACCTTTTCCATTGACTTCTAATTTACATAACTTAGAAAAATTATATATATGTTTTGTTGTATATTTACATGGCATTAGTCAAACCAAGTTGACTTCACATAAATTATGTTGTGTGTTTATTTGTTTGCAAGACCATTAGATTGAGTGTTTCCTATTGATCCCAATTTGGTTCTTTGCATGTGCACCTAATGCTTATAATTTTCCTTCACTTATCCTAAAGTCTTCATGTGTCTTCGTGCTCATAGGTCACTTCGTATGCACACTAAAATATTCACTTTATCTACGTTGATTAGGTCCACTTATGTATGTTGGAAGCTATCCTTTGAAAAAATTTCTTGATTGTGCCCTATACTTTTTCATACGAGGCCATTCTTTACAAAATCAGACTTAGCCATCCTAGCCTATGTAATATTGGTTTTGCACCAAAGATGCTCATGCATCAATTAACACCTTAATTTTATAAAAAAAAATCTATCCCCTGTAATGCTCAAGTACATGGGAATCTCAAGCTACACCAAGTAGGTGAGCTAAGATGCACAAGTTATCCATACTAGTAGGTTATTAGTATAATGGTTTCTAACATGTTTATATTAAGAGGCAGGATGTTGGCATATTTTGAGTTATAGAACAATCAAACTTATTGGATCATGTACACATGCAATTAGTCTCCTATAATTTTTTATAAGATTCCTCTGAAAAGTTAAACATTGTTGGATTCTTCATGAGCCAACATTATGCAAGAATGACTCCACCCCCTTCAATAGTAAATGGTGGTTTTTTCTTTACAGAATCTATATATTTATAAAATTTCAGTTCTTCTTCTTATTTTGATTAAAACTATTAATGTCCCTATTTAATAGAAACAAAAATCTCATGATCAATCACATCTCATAGAATTGTAATCCAATATATTCAATAATTTTCTCTATAACATAGGAGTAAAGTACGAAAACATTGTTAGATGTGGAAAAGAGAGTTTGATGCTTTAGTTTGGTACTTCAAATTTTTAGTACCAACATTTCATCCTTTTTGTTAGTTGAATCTTCTTCTCAAAGTATTGACACATTATTTCTACACAGTTTTATTCTATAAACAACTTTGAGAATTGAAAGGGGTTAATGGGAGTAAACTCCCAACAATTCACCATTTGGCCACTATTAAAATGAACTATAATATGGATAATAATGTTTCGTAGTTCCTATGTTTAAGTCACTAGATGTAATTTTATTTTTTACCTTAATTTTGATTTGTTTCTCATTATTCATTTCTAATTCAATTGTTAGACATAGACTTTCAAACCTACTTTAACAATTTTTTTTTTATTATTTCTTTTTGCTACTACTGTACCCTTAAATCTAAAAAAAAAAACAATTAAAACTAAAAAATTACCTTCTAAATTATAGTAAAAAGGAAGACCCTTAAAGTTTTCAAAGATATTGTTTTCTTGAAAAAAAACACCCTTATAAAAAACACCCTCCCAAAAAACCCATGCAAAATGAATACAAAACATATAAAACCTGTTTTATAAAAAAGATCAATTAATAAACCTTAAGAAAATATGCATCATCTTCAACGTCTGTCACACTCCAATTAACATGCACCTTTCTCGTAGGCGTTAATGGATTGTTTATAACTATCCAATCAATTTTTATATCAATTGAAATCTGAGCAGCAGCAGCTCCTACAAATAAGTTTGAACTAATGTAGGTTACCTAATTATATTTATTTTTGACAATCCTCTACCAGATGTTTATTATTGACTAATCCTAATAAATTAAGGCTAGACATAAGACAAATACCCAATTAATACAAAGAAAACGATTGCATTGAAGTGGGCAACAGTTCATGGGAAGGAAGGAGATACACGAATTGCGACAGTTTGTAGATATAATAATTGTCCTTACATTGTATGGAGTGTATATTGGTTACAATCAACTATTTACTAATAGTACCTATGTTTTTATGTAGGGATTTTATGTTTGCGGCTATTAACCTTTTAGTTTTGTTTGTAGTGGTTTGATTTTAGTTAATCTCAAATGAATATTGTTTATTTATGTTTCCAACAATTTTTTCATAAAATATTATTAATTTTTTTCAATAATTAATATAAAAAAAGATTTTAAAATATTTTTTTAGAAAAATATAAAAATGAATTTTCCAATTATTGATTTGGTTATTTTTTCTAATTAAACATTTTTTTCTTAATTTATAATTAGTAAAAATTGAAAGTGGAAAAATACTTTATATTTATTATTTAATAGTAAAAAATTATATAAAAAAATCAATTAATAAAATTATTATATTATTAATATATTATTTTAATTTTTACATGTTTAATTAAAAAAATGAAATTATTTTATATTAATTCTGGAACATCTCTCATTCACCTTACATATCATATTCAAATTAAATCTGACTTCTTATTATTAAATATAAATTAAAAACTTATTAATTTTAATTAACTTTAAAATCAATATATTGATAAATATATCTACTATCACAGATATTAAATACGTACACAGAATATTAAATCCTTTCTCTTATTATTATGCCTAAAATACACCATAATTGAACGAATCCAGCTCATACCAACCGTTTTCTTTCTATAAAAGCAAAGTATTTTGGATTCATTTGCGTAGTTGATTTATTCCAACTTGTGAGCTTTTTTTTGGAACGCATGCCGGACAATATGCGATTGACATCGCATTTAAGCAATAGCCCAGATGCAGATACACACAAACTTGTCTCCCTCGTTGGAAGTCGTGCTCAGACTTTTTCATGATTTATATGGCTGGGACTGAGAGAAAAATAATTTTAAACAAAGGAAAAGGGTGGCTCAAAAAAATGGACATGAATTATAATTTTTTGTGGACGGGACACATTAATTTTATATATATATATATTTCTATTTCTATTTCAATTTCAATTGTGGATTCAGTTTTGTAGACCAACAAAAAGAATTGAAGAAGATATTAAACTTTCTTAAAATAGAACTATCCACTAACCATGGACACTCAAAACAATTAATAATGGTATTCCTCTTTGAAAAAATATTAGTGGAAACTTTTTTAAATTAGGCTATCATGTTAGTGTAGGGAATTTTAACATTTTGGAGTATATAAGACGAATTTTTATAATCATCCAATTTATTATGTAAAAGTAAAAGTCATCAGTCTCTTAAAACATAAAGAACATAAATCGAAACTAAAAAATCAATAAAGCCCCATCACATAGAATTACTTCTACACCCCAATATAACGATTGTATAAAAAATGTTAAGCTTATAATAATAAGATATGAGTTATCTCATTTATGAAAGTGTGAGGATGTATTAGTTGTGCACAATGTTAATGTTTTAATTAGATAGTGTCAAGGCCATTGTGTCAACCAAAGGAATTTATGGTATAATTAATTTAAAGTGATCTATTTTATCCATAAATGTTTGAGGATGCATCATTTGAAATCAATTGGTTTTTGGGAGCTCCACAATACAATGTATGCAAAATAAAAATATTAATTATTTTAATAGGTATAATATTCAGAATTTTATTAAACAATAATTTTTATGGGTTTTTAGGTATAGAATAATATATTATATCAAGAAATTTAAAAAACAATATTATTTTTATAACAATTTTTACATATAAATTTTGATGTGCTTAAATTTTTAAATACATTTTTTAAATACTAGAGTTATGATGTTGGATGAGCCTTTTTCACTTATGGTTATAAAGTTATTGTATTTTTTGTTAATTTTTAAATGGTTAAATATACTAGAATAGAATTTTAGACCCTTAGATCATTTCATATGGCTCTCCAAACATCTTGGAAACAACCATAAATAATTTAAAAATTATAGTTGGATGCATCTTAACTTTATCTTCATTTTTACGTCAAGGAGAGCTAAATCAAATTAACAAGTCAAAAGTTATGGTCTCTGTAAGATAGATCTTTGCATCAAATACTATATTTCTAAGTGATCTTTCTTCCTATCTCTCCTTTTATAAATGTACAATAATATTATTTTATGCCTAACAATATAATTTTTTAGTCCTTTAACCGATGTTTAAAATTATTAACTACCTATACATTTTTAAGATTTTTAATCATAAAATATTTTGAGCATTCTATTTTTCTAGTCATGCTATTTTTTCAAAAAAATTTGATAATTTTATAAATGGATGAGAACTTGGATTGAAATTCATCCACCATCACAAGTTTAGTATTTTTAGGTTACGTTTAAAACTCATACACAGATGAATATGACTTTAAAACAACTACAGAGGCAATTGGAATAATTAACCACAATCGTCCCAAATGTCACAAATGAAAAAAAAGGCAAGGGGAAGATAAATGAGATGAAGAATAATCTCATGATGAATAAGATTTTAAAAAATGAGGAATAAAATTAATGTCCACCATAAATGGCAGAAATGATGGTTCAGGGTATAGAGGGAAGAAATGAAAGAATCAAGTTTGATGTTTTAGAATGTGGAGGTAGTTTAAAACTAGAGGAGTTGATTAACTAGTTAAATAACATGGAAATTTTTTTGAGATAAAAACCCTAAGAGAAGAGAAAAAATTAAAGTTTGCATGCAATAAATAGAAGGGTTAGAGAACAATTTGGTCGGATCACATATAGAAAGAGAGAAAAAGCAATGGGATACAAAATATCCACACTTGGAGTATGATGGAGAATAAGTTAAGGGATAAATTTATCCACGTATATAACGAAAAAACCTTATACAAAATATTTCATAATTAAAGTAAAAGGATCACAATATAAATAAATATACATATGTGTTTTACAAGATTTCAATATGAGTGGACCATAAGGAAACAAAAGAAAAAATTAATACAATGTATAAGTTAAGGGAGAAATTTCTCCATGTATATAATGAAAAAACCTTATACAAAATATTTCATAATTAAAGCAAAATAATCCAATATAAATAAATATACATATGAGTTTTACAAGCTTTCAATATGAGTGCATCATAAGGAAACATAAGAAGAAATGGATAAAATGTATGTAAACGGTTTAAATTTTTTATTCAATATGAATTAAGAATGCATAAAATACTTTGCATGGAAGTACCTTATCAATTAAATTTTAAGGTAGAATAAAAAATGAAAAACCTTTTAGAAGATCAACATGTTTAGAATGAGGACAATCATCTCCAACAACAGGGTGAGATGGGTTTAATTCCAATAGTGGTGGAGCACTATATGGCATAAAAAAATAAGAAGATAATAGAAAAGGGTTTCAATACCAATAGAGGAAGATCATTTTAGTGAGATAGATGTTATGGTAGGGTAGAGGATGTAATGGTCCAAGCAAACCTTATGTTGGTTACATATCTAAAGAAGAAGGATAAAGAGTGTTTGAGATGTTGCGCTATCATGAATATCAGAGGAAAAATGATAAACTAAGAGTAAATTTGGTTGATGTTGAGACTAAAAAACATGATCCAAAATTTATAGTAGAAAACACAAGAAAAAATCATAAGATGAAGAGAACAATCATAACTCTAAGAAAATAATATGTAAAAAAAAAACATGGTGGTGTTTAATGACTATATACAAATATTTTTCAAAAAAGATGTACTTCAAGAGGTCAGATATGCAAAGTAATTATGGATGGTTTTAGTATTGAAATAAATGGTAGAGAAAGTAAGACTACAACGTGAACAACATCATTATCCTTATCGAACTTCATAGTTTTATAAATGGAATGAAGCTAAAATAGATAAACATTTTTTGAACAAGTTTTTTATATGAAAAACTTATAGAAATGAAAAATACAAATATTGTTATGTTATTCCAATGGATGCATGGCATGTGATGAAGGGAAGGCAATGAAAATATATCAAAAAATGTAATTCATAATCGATAAAATCATTCATATACATTTTAGAAAGGTTGTATAAATGTAGTTTTTATTACCTATTAAAGAAAAAGGGCATGTCAAAATTATTCTACCCACAAAACTATTTATGAAATAGGTTATATGTTATTATTATGGACTGATATCAAAGAAAGAAGATACATAAGTGGTTAAAATACAAGCAAAAATATTATAAGTGTTGAAGTAATATGCAAATGTTATACCTAATTAATTAATGAATAGTTTACCACAAAAGAGTTTAATTCAACATCATATTGATTTGATTCCAATATTAGCTCTACCGGATCAAGTTACTTATAGGATGAGTACAATAAAACATTTATAATTGAATAAACATATTACTCAATGAGATATGGTGTAGTAAGAGAGTGCACGAATCCATGTGAAACACCAATTTCGCCAACTCCAAAGAAAGATGAGAAATAGAGGATATCTATGTATAGTACAGCAATCAATAAAATAATTATCAGATAGATATTCCCTATACCTCCTTTATATGCTATGATGGATATATTTATATGATAAGATTGATCTAAGTGTTTATTATAAGATTTAGATTTATGAAGGGTGTAAATGAAAAATAATATTTAGGACTATGGATGGATTATATTAGTGAATGGTGATGCCATTTAGAGTATCTTATACACCTAGAACATTTATGAGGTTGATGAGCATATTCCTATGAGTTTACCTTTTTAAGTTTGTGTTGTTTTATTTTAATTATATTTTGATATTTAGTAATATTCAAGAGGATAATTTAAGGAATTTGAGAATATAATTTTTAATAAATGATAAGTTTAATGTAAATATAAATAAGTGTAATTTTATGCACAATAGTTTTATTTTTTTGGGGTTTAGGGTGTCAATACATGTTGTAAGTATGGATAAAAAAATGTAAGTGCAATTTTTCATTGTCCTATTCTAATAATCGTTATAGAGGTAAGATGTTTCCATGCTTGAACATCATTTTATGTAAATTTCACTAATAGTTTTAGTATTATTGTTTCACCAATAAAAAATTACATGGGGAAACAATTTTTTTGGATAAATTAAATAACATAAAGGTTTAAATTTTTTAATAACAAGATTACATAAAACATATTTTAGCATTACTATATTTTAACATAGTGTTTGTTGTAGATTGTGATGCTTCACACGTGGGAATTGTTATCTTTTTGTGTCAAGAAGGAATACCAATAAAAAATTTAATTGATAAAATGATTGAGGTAAAATTTAAGTAATCTACACATGATGTTGAATTTTATGGTATTGTACAAGCACTAAGACATTGGAGGAATTACCTAGTTCCTAAGGAGTTTATCCTATTTACAGATCATGAGGCTTTGAAGTACATCAACACTCAAAATAATTTAAATAGTAGACATGTAAAGTGTGTGTCTTTATTTTAGGTACATGCTTTTATTTTCAAACATAAATCAAGAAAATAAAGTTAGGTAGTTTATTCTTTGAGAAGGAGATTGTAATTTCTAACTAATATGGTGAATGAAGTAATTGGTTTTGAATTTGTTAAATAATTATAAGATATTGATCCATATTTTAATAAGATAGTTGTGCAATGCAATAATTCATTAGTAGATGATGTAAATACTATTAATGATTATTAACTTATACATGATGTTAATTTACTCAAGGGAAAATAATTGTGTATTTCAATTTGGTCTCTTAGAGATAATATTATAAGATAATTACATAGTGATTGTTTAGGTGTACACTTTGATATGAATAAGACAATAGCTTTAGTGCAGGAGAAACATTTTTTTGCCAAAGATGAATAGAGATGTGGTATTTTATATGTGTCTAAAGGCCATGCATAAAATACAATTTTATACATGCCATAGCCATTTACAAGAAGACCATGGAGAAATTTCAGTATGGTATTTTTATTGGACTTGTCAAACATAGAGAGATGTAATAATTCAAATTTTTTTTGGAGAAGTTTTATGAGATGGTTTATAAAAAAAAAAATTCATGTAAAGAAAACAATGATGCCACTATATTAACATAACTAATTTTTAAGGATGTTATGATTTTGCATGGTGTTATTAGAGGCGAAATTTATAACTCAAATTTTAGTGACTATTTAAAATAAACTGGGAACAAAATTAAAATTTAGTAATGTGTATCACACATAAATAAATGCATAAATAGTGGGAAATTAATATATATTAATAGTTGGAGAGAAGTCCAATAAATGATATTTGAGTTTACCAAAAATTGAGTTTTCCTATAAGAGTTTCATGAACTGATCAACAAGGAAATCCTTGGTTCAATTTTTTTTATGGAAAACATCATATGGTTGTTTTATATTTGGTGTGGTTTTCAATTATTTAATGAGCTAGTGATGATGCCTAAACATTTGTAGAGCACATATAATAGTTTCAACAATTAAGAATAAAACTACAAGAAATTAAGGAAAACAATAAACCAATAATAAACATAACAAAAAGGTTAAAGGTATTTGAATAATGATATTTGGTGATGGTGTATTGGATAAAAAATAAATATCTCAAAAACAAACACACAAAATACTAAAGTACAAGAAAATCAATGTGTAAAATTATGAAAAAAATCAATGACAATGCTTATGTGGTATGTTTACCATAAAATTTAGATATATGAATAGTATTTAATGTTTTATATTTATATTATTCTAATTTATAATATGGTTAATTTTAATAATATGAATAAATTAATTTGAATAAATAGGTAGAAATAAACAAAATATAAAAAAACAATCCATGTTCTAGATAAGAAGAAAGTGATGACAATATAAGGAAGTTGTAACATGTATTTAGTATATTAGAAAGGACAAAAAAATGTAGGAAAACACTTAGATTTAAAAATTAGAGATAAAAATTATTTAGAAGAATAAATTTTATGAAAATAATTAGTGCCAATCATATGAGCTATGTTGTTTTTTACTAGAGAAGAATGTTGCGATGACATATCTTCAAGAATCCAAAAATTTTAACTCATCAACTTGATTGATATTTAACTTACCAAAAAATGAAATAAATAATGTACCCATAAAATAATTATCTAGTGAGGGATAATTCTCGTATGTTTAAAGAGTCATGTGAGATGATTTAAGGGTCAAAATTGCATTATGTTATTTTTAGTCATGTTAGAAATACTAGAAATTAGATCAATTTATAACCAAATGTGATGTTGGTTTGATTCTCCCCAAAAATTAGGAATTTATTATTTATAGGATATTTTTTAAATTTTAGGCCCACCTAATATTCCATTCCAAATTTTTGATAAAAACCAATTTGTTTGTCATAACAAGTACAATTAACTCTAGCTAGTTTTATTTTTATTTTTATTTTTTTTAATTTTGCATTTCAATTCTAATTTTGAGTTTATAATTATTTAAATATAATTGTTTAATTATTTAAATTATTTAATTTTAATCCATCACATATATGGTTTGATGAAATTTTGAGTATTATGCCTATTCATATTTTTACTTTGCTAGTTTGTGGGTTCATTATCAAGTACCAGAGTATGTTCAAATCCTATACATATTATATTTTTGCATTTGTATTGAGTTTCTGGTGTTAAACATTTTTTTTAATTATTTGAATAAATAAAACATGTAAATATTATAAGTTAATGAAGAAAAATTACATAGATGAACAAGACTATGCAATAACTATAGACACAAATGGAACAATTCATTGTAGTTGTCCAATATGTCATAATTAAATGATAAATAAAAGAGTGAGAGGAAAAAGAGGAATACAAAAGTCATGAATAATATGTTTAAAAAATGTGGAATAATAATAATGATCACTATCGATGCAAGAAAGTAAGGTTTGAGATTTAAAGGATAGAAGCAAAGGAATCGAGGTTAAGGTTTCAAAGTATGGAAGTAGTTTAAAACAATATGAGTTTACATAAAATTTAAATGACATGGAAGATTTTTTAAAGTTATAGAATTAGAGAGAAGATAAAATAAATTATTTCTTACATGCATGAAATTAAATATCCATGCAACTATTTGGTGAGATCACTTATAGAATGAGAGACAAATAAATAGTAAAGAGAATATCTACACTTTTAGAATAATGAAGAATAATATAAGGGATAAATATATTCCTATATATTATGCATAAAAACTCTACATAAAATTATATAGTTTAAGTAAAAATGATCATTGTATACATGAATTACAAATGTGTTGTAAGTTCTCCATTTGAGTGGATCATGATGAAATATAAGAATAAATGGCCACAAGTTATGTAAATAGATTGAAGCTTTCAATTAAATATTAATTTATAATTCATATAATATTTTTCATGGATGATGTTTATTAATTATCTTTCAAGTAAAAATAAAATCAAAATATACAATCTTTTGGAAGATCTATTTGGCCAAAAATAGAAAAATCACCTCCAAAAAGGGAGCGATGTGGGTTTAATTCCACTTTAATATGATCATCATGTTCTAAATAAATATACAAATATAATATATAAGGTTTAAATATCAACAAAGAGTAATACTATTTTAGATAGGTAGAGGTTATGGTAGTGATAGATGATGGAATGGTCCACATAGACCTTAAGTTTATAACAAATATTTTCAAAGATAAAGAGTATTTGATTTGTTTCACCATCATGGATATTAATGGAGGAAAGAGTATAGGTCAATAGTGATTTTTTTTGGGGATGATAGTAAATAATAAAATATAAAAGTTGTATCAACAAGCATATGAGAAAATATCATTGTGATGAGAAAAATGATAGCTCCAAACAAAGAACTAGAGAAAATTAGAGATGTTGGTGATTCATGGATGCATAAAATAAATTTAAATATGGTGTAACTAAGGATGTAGGATATTCCAAGTAAATATATATGGTGGTAGTTGTGAAAATATGGTTTGTAAATAAGTCGTAGAGCAATTACGACTTTAATTTGCTAAGAATCCTTACCATTATCATATTTCATGGTTTAAGAAATGGAATGAAGTTGTAATAGGTTAAAGGTGTTTAATCACATTTTATATAAGACAAAAATTATAGTAATGTAATATGGTGCGATGTTATTTTAAGGGATGCATTCCAACTATTATTGGGAAGGCCATGTCAATATGAAAGAAAGACAATTCATGATGGAGGAAAGAATACATATATTATTTTGAAAGGTTGTACAAAGTTAGTCTCATTACTTGTTAGAAAACACGGATAGTTATACATAATGTTTTCCATGAAATCATTTATCAAATACACAAAGATGGAAATTTGATTTTATGCATTAATAATAAATAAAGAATACATAAAAGTAGTTCAAATAAAAGTAAATGTAGCAAAAGTGTTGAAAGAACTTGCATATGTCATACCTATTTAATTACTAGATAATTTACCACCAAAGAGAGGAATTAAAAATCATATTTATTTGATTATAGGTTCAAATATACCCATTAAATTGACTTATGAGTCCAAGAAAACATGCATAATTGAATAAACAAGCTACTGAATTCGTGAGAAAGGGTGTAGTAAATGAGATCATGAGTATATGTGCAACACTAGCATTTCTACCTCTAGATATAGATGAGACATAGAGGATGTGTAGGGATAATAGAAAAATCAATAAAAATTATTTTAAAATAAAGATTTTCTATAACTCATTTACATGATATGATGAATGTGATTGTAAGAGAAAAATATTTTATTAAGATTGATCTAAAGAGAGGTTATTATCGTATTCAAATTTGTGAAGGAGATAAATGTAAAATAACATTCAATAGTATGGATGGAATATATGATTTGGTGGTGATGCGCTTCAAATTAAATAAAGTACCAAACACATTAATAAGGGTGATGAACACAATGCTATGAAATTACATTGGTAAGTTTGTGGTGGTTTATTTTTATGATATTTTATATTCAGTCAGAGTAAAGATGAGCATTTAAGGAATTTGAGAATGTTGTTATACTTTATCACAAATGATAATATTTATGAAAATTTTAATAATTACAAATTTATGAATAATAATTTGGTATTTTTTTGGGTTTCAATTTTCATCAGATTGTGTAAGAATGGATGAATACAATGTAAATGAAATTGTCTAGTGGCCCATTCCAAGAAGCACAATAGAGGAAAGAAGTTTTCATGGTTTATAAATTTCTTTAAAAATGTTCATTATGGTTTTTAATAATATTCTTTCACCAATAATAGATTTCATGATGGGGTAAAATTATGTAGAAAAGGACAACAACAAAAATATTTAAGTTATTAAATAATTATAATATATAAAAACCTAATTTAGCATTGTCATATTTTAATAATATTTTTGAGTCATAGTGTGATTTTGCACATGTGTGAATTAGTGATGTGTTGATTCAAGAAGGAAGACTAAATTTATATTCATTGAGAAATTGAATGGGGTAATACATAAGCATTATAGACATGATGTTGAATTTTATGCTATTGTACAAGCACTAAGACATTGGACACATTAGCTAGTTCTTAATGAGTTTATGCTATTTAAAAATTAAAGGATTTGAAGTATGTGAAAAATGAAAATAATTAAAATAGTAGACATGCAAATTTTGTCTTTCTTGTAGGGATATACTTTCATTTTCAAAAATAAATCAGGGAAACAAAATTAGGTAGTTGATGCTTTGAGCATGAGAGTGGCATTGTTAAGGTGAGTCAATAGGATGGATTTTAAGCTCTTAAGGAATTATATAATACTTCTAATTTTTTTGGAATGATAGATGAGAAATGCTGAAATGCATTAGCATGTGAGATAGATAATATTTTTGATGAGTACCATATACAATATGGTTATCTATTCAAGGGAAAATAATTATGTATTCTAGTTGGGTCTCTAAGAGACAATATTCTAAGAGAATTTTATGGTGGTGATTTGGGTGGGCACTTTAGTAATATTAATACAATGGTAAGGGTATAAGAATATTGTTTTGCCAAATACAAGGAGTGATGAGACAATGTGTGTTTCAATATTCAATATTTTCTAGGTGGCAAAAAGTGATAAATAAAAGATATGACTATATATGTTATTTCTAGTTATAATAGGACCATGAAAAAATTTGAGTATGGAAATTCTTCTAGGTTACCAAACAAATAGACATGTAATAACAATGGTTCATTATATTTCATGTAATAAAATAAATGTTGTTACTAGAGTAGTAGATTTACTTTTTGAAGATGTGAAATTTCATGGTTTGTAAAAAATAATGGCATTAGATAAGAAAAACATTATGTCATTTGTAGAGGACTCTATGGGAAAACTAGGAACTAAATTACTATTTACTATTGTTTACCACCCACAAATGAATGGGAAAACAAAAGTAGTAAACATGAGTCTGGGATTTTTTTTTTTAGATGCATAATTAGAGAGAAGCTCAAATAATGAGACTTGGCATTACCACAATTTAAGTTTAAAATAATAGTTTCATAAATAGATCAATAGGTAAATCACTATTTATGTTTTTTTGTTATATAATACTATGGGTATTTTAGATTTGGTGTAGTTACAAATTGCAGATTAGTTAGTGATGATACAATATCATTTTAAATGCCCATGCAACAAATTGAAGATTGAGTAAGAAAAAGGATAAAATATATTAAATAAAAGTGTGAAAAATAAATAAATGTAGCAATAATTTTAAAGGTATTTGAAGAAGGATATTTGGTGATAGTGTATTTGAAAAAATAGAGATATCTAAAAGTTACATGCAACAAACTAATGTATAAAACAATTGGTCCATATTTTTTTTTGAAGAAAACCAATGACAATTCGTATGATGTATGTGTAACATAGATTTTTTATATCTCTCTAGTATCTAATATTTTAGATTTATAGGATTTTAACATAGAATATGGTAGAGGAGAAGAATATGAATAAATAGAATGGAAACAACATCTACCAAGGAGGAAGAAAGAAAAAATAGTATAGGTTCTAGACAAGAAGATAGTGAACTAAATAAAATGAAGTTATAATAGGTATTTTTTATTATGGGAAAGTATACAAAAGGTATACAGCACATGGATTTTAGCATTGGCGATAAAAACTATAGAAAATATTAAATGTTAGGAATATAATTACGGTTACTCGTACGAGTTTATCCGATCTCAACTAGATGAGAATGGTGTAGAGACCTATCTTTTGGAGACCATAACTTGAGATTCATTAACCCCATTGAGGCCTTTTGTAGAGAAAAATAAAGGTAAAGGAAAGATGCAAGAAGACAAAACTAGATTTTATGGTTGGGTCTAATTCTAGTGTGTTTGGATAGTAAAACACAATCATCAAAGGGTTCAAACATTTATTCTACTATTTTGAGTCATGTTAAAAATATAAAAAATTAGATAAATTTATAATAGGATGTGAACATGGTTTGAAACTTGCCCAACATCATTATGTTAATATTTATATGATTTCTTAATTTTTAGGCCCATATGAGCTTCCATGTAAAAGTTGTGATAAAAAGTAATGTATTACTTATAGTAGGTGTAGTTAACTAGAACTATTTTTTTATTTTATTTTTATTTTTAAATTTTACATGTCAACTCTAATTTTGAGTTGAGTTTTATTTAAAAACATTTATATATTGATTTTAATTATTCAAAATGAATCAATAAAAATTATGGTTTCATAAAAATATGTGTATTGCACCTATTAATATTTTTGATTTACAAGTATATGGATTCATCATCAATACATAACAATGTGCTCAATAATTATAATATTAAAAATGATTAAAATGGATACATTGAATATAGATTAGTAGAGTGAAATTCATTTCGCATCAACATATGTATTGTTAGTGTAAATATTATGTTGACTTTAAATATTACCATTCCAATGCACCAAAAAAATTTAAGTAAATTTTAATAGTAATTTTATGGATTTTACTTATAAGTAGTTATGGATGGTGGTGGATGGTGGACTTTTTTAATTTAAGAGGGCGGTGGGTATGTTTAGTTCATTTAAGGGATACCATAAGAAAATTTTATTTTTTATAATATATTTAGAAGAGGAAGAAAATTATGAAAACCAATTAAGATGGGAGTTCATAAATGATAATACACATCTCATAACAAATTCACTGCATTTAGTCTTTTTATAAGTGTTTATTAATTTTTATGTAGATTAGTGTTTTATAAAAATGTGTCATTAAGATATTAACATATGGCTTTGGGTTTTTTTTAAACATCAGCACTCTTCAAATTTTAATATATATTTCAATATTATTTTTATTTTAATATTCAAGGTGTGATTTCTTTCCATCTATTTTTTGATTAAATATATAAATTATATTTATTTTATAAATAAATATTTTAATTTAATTTCAATTATAAATGAAAAAAAATTATCTATTTAAAAGTAGTATAATATATGTATTTTGTTGAGGTGACTAGGTGTACTTCCTAGAGAAAAAAATAAGATGAAGAACCACACAAGGAGATAACCCCTCCAGGGTAAAAAATGAAAAGTCAATTTAGACCTATCAAAAAGATTATAAAGATGTTAATCTTTAAATGGGGATGAAAAGCACCAAATGAGTCTAGTAAGACCTATGATGAAAAAACCCTCTCAATTTTATATTAGATATGATAAACACATTTCAACCTAGAGTCATGAAGCAGACAAATGAGGGTTTTGAAAGCTATACCCACAACCAAGAATGGTTGTTTTGAGTAATGGTCCCACAACTAAGAGGAATTAAGGATCCCAAAACCATAAAAAATCAAAATGATACTGTTTTTAGAATCCCACCACCATCTCAATCACAATAAAAGGGTTTGAAGGATCCCTAAACCATAGCATTTAGAATAACAAGAGGGTTTGATGGATCCCACAACCATGAAAAGATGGTTTTAAGGATCCCCAACCTTATCAAGTTAAATACGGTAACTCATAAACAACTAGAAAATATAGATAATAGTTATCTCCCTTAGATGGAGTTTCCTTGAAACTTCCATTATAAAATAAAATATAACTAGAAACAATTTATCTTCTACTAATCTTTTGTCTCCTTGAGACATACACAAAACCTTTCTAAAACTAAAACACAACTAGTGAGACTAGATAACCACTTAGCATTAAGGGATAAAAATACTTAATAAATATAAAGTATAGACCATAGTTATCACACTTTGGCATAGATTCCCTAATACTTTTGTGGTATAAGATAATCATGTTTGGAAGAGATAATATTCCACTAATCTTCTACCTCCTTGAATCTTTTTCACAACCTTTGCATAATTTAATTGAAACCAAAGTTTTCACACACCCACTAAGCCAAACAATAGATAAATAATAATAATTAGCTAACCATATCTTCCTCAACAGTGTATCAATAGCTTGATATGAAATATAAATCTTTAGCCCATCATAAATCACCTTTATATCTACCTTAGATAAGAAAACTCTGGAAATTTGTCTACATTCATCCATATTCATATAATGGTAATTGGGATGATCATTAGTCAATAGGCCTATCATCCAATAAACAATACAGGATGGTTTTAAGACAAGCCTAAGAATCCTAGAAAGGGAGAGGTCAAATCCTCTAACATCCACCCTTCTTGGAAAGACAACAAAATGGAATCCTCTAACCTTAATCGAAGGGAGGAAGGCGTAGAATTGTCTATCATCCACCAAAATCCTAAATTTTTTGATAAGGAATAATATAAATTACTCCATCAAATCTTACAACATTATAACCCATAAGAGGTAGAGAGATTAAAATAAGATTCCCCTAATATCCACCTTTGAAGCTAGAAAAACTTTAGCCAAACTCATAAGATTCACATCAAATAAAAATGAGATATAATCCCTTTGGGTCTTGAAATTATATAGTTGATCCCTCAATAGTCTGACATTATTTTGGTACATGGTATTAAATATATGAAAATAAATACATCCACCAAGCTTACTCTTTTTCCCAAAGGGGAGGGAGATAAAAAACAACCCAAAGACTATTTGAGAAGGGATCAAATAAGATGAAACCAAGATAAAACATGAGTTTAAAGCGAAAAAGAAACCACCCAACCCTTAAGATGGGGTAATATCCCTTTAGGATTAAATAGTCACTAGGTTTTAAACTTTTCCTAGTCTTTTGTGTTTACTAGCACAGTCTAAGTCCTATAGATTTGTCATAAAGAGGAATAAACACTTATTCTATGGTTCTATTAGAATAATACCTCCTTATTATCATATATGTTTCCCCAGTGCATCTTTCTATTAGACTTAAATTTAAATGTGTGTATGTACAACTTAACTTCACTGAATATTTATCTCTAGTAGTTAGCATAGACCAATCTTGAACTCTAATTATCTCCTACATAGGGGAGATTTAAACTTTTGGGGCATAACACAAATGATGTCAAAAAACCTCAATCTTCCCATATTTTGATCATCTTCATCTCCTCCTTCAACTTGTTGTCCTTATGATCCACACTATTTGAAAAGTCCTCCTCCTGCCACCAAAATAAAACCACCTTTTTCTTAGAAACATTTTTCCAGTCCATTTTATGAATCTATCTTTTAACCTTAGTGATTATTTTGCTTGGGTATTTTCCATTACAATTTGCCTATAATCTTTTGGTCATGTATTTGGTGTACACCAAGCTTCCACTATGATTATCTCCTACCCAACAGGGCATTCAAACTTATGAGGGATATCATTAATGATGTATACAACCCATAGTCCTCTCAAATATAGTTCATCTTCATCTCCTCTCTCCATCTATTGTCCTTATCACTCATACCCTATTTTGCATTATTTATTTCTTTACCATTGGGCCTTTCAATATTAAAGTACTAGTTATATCCAATTATGAATACTCTCCTTTGCTCTACCCCTCTCCCCACCTAGTCTTTGAATTTGAACTTGTCCCTCCACTCCATCTTAGCTCCATGATAGATAGAATCAAAAAATTACTTACAATAAAATGAAAATTTTAAACCATTAACCTTAATTTTAGTTAACTCATAGAATGTTGTACTATAATAATCTAAAATAAGAACCACTATGCTGAGAGTAGGGAAAACTACATAAGCTCAGCTGAAGAAAGATATTGAGATATATAAAAAAATGAGTAAACACATAGATTACTACTTATTCCATCTCGATGACTTTAGTAGTAGGCCTTGGGATCACATTAGCACCTTCATTTTCCCTAGTTGAAGTCTTAGTTTTATACTAGTGTATCCTCTCTTCTTCAACATCATAAAAAGAAGAAGAAAGGAAAGTAAATCCTATGGAAACTTCATTCCAAGATGAGCAATAAGAAACTCCAAATTTTGAGACATTTCTCTAGGATGATATGATTATGATCCTAGGATTAAAGGGTAACTAAATTGATGATGGATTTGAGGTCCAAGTTCTCCTAATGAAGGGTGATAAAACCTATGGTATTAGATATAATATTGGTACCACTAATGACTTGATCCACATTTAAGATGTTCATCTTAGCCAAATTTTCTTAGATTGACCTTGAAGGTCCTCATAATTATTACATTTTAATTTTTTTTATTTCATCCACCTTTGTCATTGTTCATCACATATTTTTCAAGGACACACACTTAAATGGAATTTTACTTTTATTATCAATGTGCTTTACATACTGAGAAGAAGTTGAATCCCCTATCACCCTATCTAAGAAATCCATTTTATTGCCTATTATAAGTCAAAATTTGCATCATTTGGAAGGTAGTTTAAGCCTTCCAAATTTGATGTAACATGGAAACACCTCAAGGTTGTAGGTATCCTATTGGAAATTTGAATCTCTAGGTGAAAATTATAGCTCCCTAAGATGAATAACTTAGGCTTAAACACTAATATACCACTTGGAATACAAAGGGAGAGAAACCTATTCTAATAGGGTGATGCACCACCCATTATTTGACCACTATCAACTAGCTAAAAATGGACTTCAAACAAGAGAGTAACATATAACAAACACTTCTTCAAATCTACTTATCTACATTCATACTTCTCATGAAGGTTATGAATAATGGTTGAGCTAAGAGGACTAGTCAATAGTTAATAACATGACACTATTGAAAAGATAATTCAATAATCCCTTACACATCACTTAGATAGTTCATAAGACCTAAAGAAAGGATTCCCAACTAAGCATGAATCTAATAAATGAGAAACATGCTAATGAAGCAAAACTATCACTTAGAAAGGTCAATTAGTCAAGCATACACATTGAAACTAGTCAATAAAGGAGCTTAAACAATAGTTTCTTATTGATCAAAGGTTAAAACTAGGTAGGGATTCACCACACCCAAGTTGAGTATACCAACATAGTCTATCAAGGTTGAATATATAATGTAATGAGAGAGAAGAGGAGAGAATGGCATAGGAGAGAGGTAGATAAGTGTCTCATGAGAGGGTAAAAATAATAAATAGGTATGAAATTGTTGAGTATGGAGCCCTTTGGGGCTATCACATGACCATAGGAATAAATTTTGGGGGAATAGAGAGCTCTAAGGATGTGGGAATTATAGTTTTCCCTACTCTATCTTTTCTACAACCTTGCTCCATATTTGAGTTGAATATTACTAGTATATTAATAATTTCTATGTTCCCATATTTTATGGAGTTGGTTATTAGTTATCTATTTTACATGTTGACTTCCCTATTCTATAGAAGTTGGTTGTTCTTTAGAAAATATGTTGCCTTCTTTGTTGAAAATAGTTATTTGTGATCACATGGTGTTGGTAAATATGCCCTTAAAAGGTGGAGACCTAATCTTGGTGTGTTCCTTCATGTATGACCTTTTGGATGTGCTTGCTTATGTGGATTAGAGTTATCACATGTTGGATAATTCTTATCTTGGATAAGCATTACACATTTTCCCTCCTTTTGTGGATTTTATTTCATTTGATGTATATACAATGTGTAGTTTAGCCTTTAGAGGTGGATGGTTTATTTGTATCATGTGGATTTGAGGATCAAATTCAAATTACAGGTGTTTGAGAAAAGTTTAGGTGTTTATAATAGGGTGTAGTATAACAACTTATGAGATACAACATTTTGCAAGTGCAAGTGAAAGTACAACTTTTTGTGAAACATTTTTTACATGAGATTATTATATCTATGTGAGAGTTCATTGTAATCTTATTTTAGTTTACTAGTTTATTTGGGAATTCTTTTGGTGGATGTAGTCCACATTGGTTGAACCATGTTAGATCTATGTTTCGTGATTGATTATTATTCTATCAATTTTAATGCTTTCATTATATCTGACATATAAGTATTTTTTTCATGATGCATGCTATTGAATAAATTATATATGATTTATGGTTATATTAAATCTAATTTAAATATTTTTAAATTCCTAAAAACTATTATCAGATCCATTGGTTATGTGTTTTGTTAAAGTGGTGAATAATTGGTAGGGTATTAGCTTGAGTTGGAGCTATGGGAGAAGAGATGAGATTCAGGGTTGGGAATTTTGATGGTATGCATTTTGGTTTGTGGAATATGTAGATGAATGATTACCTATGTTAGAAGGAGCTTGATCTCCCCTTAGAGGGGAAAGGAGAACAACTTGTAAGTATGAGTGATCCAAACTGGTCATTACTTGATAGGAAGGTATTAGAATCCATTGGCTATGCCTTGCATCTTCTATTGCATTTAATATTTCTTATAAGAAAAATACAAAGGATCTCATGGATAAATTTGGGAAGTTGTATGAAAATCCCTTAGCTTCTAATAAAATTTTCCTTATGAAATGATTATTTAACACAAAAATGTCTGAGAATGGTTCAATAGCTAATCATCTAAATGATTTTAATATGGTTGTAAATATGCTCAATTCAATTGGAATTAAGTTTGATGATGAATTTATAGCTTTTCTTATCTTATGTTCTTTTCCTAATAGTTGGGATAGTTTGGTTATGGACGTGAGTAATACAGTCCCTACCAAGGGAAGCTTGAATTTTGAGGATGTTATAGGTGTTATCCTTAGTGAGGAGATTTGAAGGAAAAGCACTAGTGAATCATCTTTAGGTAATGATTTATTTATTGATACTAGATGAAGACAAAAGGAAAAGAGAAAAGTCAATCGAGGAAAGTTAAAAGGTAGATCTAAGTCCATATCTAGATCTAAGAAGATATGTTGGTATTGTAGGAAGAGTAGACACTCAATGAAGGATTGTTGGTCACTTTAGGATAAGAATGACAACAAAGAGGAAATGAGTGAGGTAAATGTGATATCAGGTAAACCATTTTAGGATGCCTTAATTCTTTCTATGTATAGTTTTTTTGAGTCTTAGGTTTTAGATTTAGGGGCTTCTATTCATTCCACCCCACAACGGCATTATTTTATTTATTATGTTGAAAATAATCTAGGACATGTTTATCTTGGTGATGGTGAACAATGTGAGATAGTAGGGAAAGGTTATGTTTAGGTTAAGATGAAAAATTGGAACACATGGATCCTTAAGGATGTTAGACACATACCTATGTTGAGATGGAACTTTGTTTTAGTGGGGAAATTCATAAATGATGGATGTTTAGTATTGTTTACTACATATTCATGGAAAGTTACCAAAGGTGCTCTTGTGATTTTAAGAGGTGATAAATTTGGTACTATATATATAAATATTAGTGTTGATTCTATTGATTTAGTTGTTGCAGATGCAAATGTAACTATGTTATAGTATAGGATCAGTCATATAAGCCATAAGGGTATGCATATCTTAATAGATAAGTTTCTTGGATTAAAAGATGTAGATCTAGACTTTTGTGATAATTGTGTGTATGAGAAACATAATCGAGTTAATTTCCATAAGGTTGGACCCACAAAGAAAGAGCACAAGTTAGATCTGGTATACGCAGATGTATGGGGACCGGTTAAGGTATCTTCTATGGATGGTTCTAATTATTATGTTACTTTAATTGATGACACAACTATAAAAGTTTAGGTTTATTGCATTAAATATAAATCTAATGTATTTAAAATTTTTAAGAAGTGGAAATCCTTGGTTGAGAACGAAACATGTCTCAACATGAATTATCTTAGATTAGATAATGGAGGTGAGTATTATAGTAATGTTTTCTTTGATTATTGTTCTAACAATGGAATCCATAGGTGAAGGATGGTTTCAGGAACTCCATACTAGAATGGGGTATCTGAAATGATGAATAGAACAATAATGGAATGTCCTAGGAGCATGAAGTTATACGTAGGGTTGCCTTTATAGTTTTGGGTAGAAATAGTTAGCATGATAGTATATTTGATTAACAGAGGACCTTTTATGGCTTTGGACGGAGGAATTCCTAAACAAGCTAGGTCTGGTAAAAATTTATTATTTTCAAAAAAAATTCGATGTGAGGCTTTTACTCTCATTAAGAAAGAGAATAAGACCAAATTAAAGGCAAAATCATAGAAATGCACATTTGTTGGTTATGGTGAGAATGCCTTTGGTTTCCATTTACGGAGTATTAAAGGTAAGAAAATATTTCATTCTAGAGATGTAGTCTTTAATAAAAAATTCATGTATAATGATCAGTTATAGGAACAAGAATAGGAACAGAAAGAGTACACAATATTGCATGACATTACAGATGACAAAGTGTCTAAGGATTCAGTTTAGGAACCATATACACAAGGACACCAAACTCCTCTGATAAGAAGATCTTCTAGGGTAAGAAGATCACCGAAACCCTTTTCTCCTTCTTTGAATTATTTATTACTCACTAACAATGGAGAACCATAGTGTTATGAGGAAATAATAGAGGTAGATGCCAAATTGAATTGGGAGAAAGACATGGATGAGTAGCATAGATTTCTCGTGGAGAACCAAACATTGAATTTGGTGAGGCTACCCAAGGGAAAGAGTGCATTTACAAAAAAGTGGATCTTTAGAATAAAGGAAGAGGATGAAGGAGAATTAAGGTATAAGGCCAGGATGGTGGTTAAGGATTTTTCACAAAAATTAGGTATTGATTTTGATGAGATTTATATCCTATTTTAAAATTGACTTCCATTAGGACTAATTTTAATTTAATTGTAGTTGATAATTTGTACTTAGAATAGTTAGATGTGAAAACTACTTTTCTTCATGGTGATTTGGATGAAGAGTTGTATATGATGTAGACACATGGATATGTAGTCAAAAGGAAAGAGAACTATGTGTGTAGACTAATGAAGAACTTGTATGGCCTAAAACAAGCACAAAAAAAATGGTATAATAAATTTGATTACTTTATATTGGAATAAGAGTATAAAAGGTGTCATTTTGACCATTGCATGTACATCAAATTTTTTGATGATGGATACTTTATTATATTATTCTTGCATGTTGATGATATATTAGTTATAGGAAATCGCATACAACATATTCATATGCTCAAGAAACAACTTAGTGACTCCTTTTATATGAAGTATTTGGGTGTTAAAAAGAAAATCCTTAGTATGAGTATTACTCATGACAAAAAGAAGAGGAAGATAGTTTTATCACAATCACAGTATGTGAAGAAAGTATTAGAAAGGGTTAGCATGTTGGATGCTAAATCTGTTGGTACTCCTTTGGTAGGACACTTTAGATTATCAAAGGAGTAGTGTTCCAAAATGGAATCTAAAAATCTTAGGATGTCCAAGGTACCTTACTCATTGGTAATTGGTAGATTGATGTATGCCATGGTTTGTGCTAGGATGGATATTGCCCAAGTAGTGGGAGTTGTGAGTAGGTACATGAGTGATCCTAGTTATGAGCATTGGAAAGCAATGAAATGGATTATTTTGTATTTGAAAGGAACCATGGATTTTAAATTATATTATGGTGGATAAGATAATAATTTTCATGGTTATATGGACTCAGATATGATATGGGATATCAATATCAGGATAACTACAATAGAATATATATATTTACTATTAGAGATATAATGGTTAGTTACAGTTCTAAGATATAGAAGGTTGTGGCTTTGTCAACCATAGAGGTAGAGTATGTTTTTTCCATAGAGGATACCAAGGAGATGATTTGATTATAAGAGTTGTTTCAAGATTTGGGGCACGAGTAAGATGTTGGGAGACTACACAGTGATAGTCAGAGTGTTATTCATTTGGAAAAGAACTCCACTTTCAACTCAACTATGAAACACATTGAGTTATGTTATTAATTCATCAAGATATCTTTGGAGGATAATTTGGTGAAGTTGGATAAGATTCATACTTGCCTAAATCCTATAGATATGATGACCAAGGTGGTCATATTGGACAAGTTGAGACTATGTTCATATTTGGTTGGCCTTAGTGGCCATAGAACAGTGATAAATTCTATTCAAGAGAAATAGTCTTCAAGTGGGAGATTATTAAGTTTGGATACCTTTGGGGCTATCACATGACCATAATAATAAATTTTTGGGGCCTAGAGAGCTCCAAGATATGGGGAACATAGTTTTCCCTACTCCACCTTTTATGGAACATTGATCCACATGTGAGTGGAATATTCCTACCATATTTCTAATTTATATGTTCCATGTTTTATGGATTTTTTTATTACTTGTATATTTTCCATGTTGACTTCCTTATTCTTTGGGAGTTGGTTGTTCCTTGGAAAATATGTTGCCTTCCTTATTGCAAGGAGTTGGTTGAGATCAGATGATGTTGGTAAATATGCGCTTGAAAGGTGGGGACCCAATATTGACATGTACCTTCATGGATAAGATTTTGGATGAGATTACTTAGGAGGAGGGTTGTCACATGTTGGATAATTATTATATTGGATATGTATTACACATTTCTCCTCTTTTTATGGATTTTCCTTTATTTGCTATATATACAGGTGTGGTGTGGACTTTAGAGGTTGATGATTTATTTGAAGGGTGTGGATTTGAGGATAAGAGGCAAAGTGAAAGTGTTTTAAAAAATTTAGAGGGTTTATTCTAGGGTGTGATATATCAACTTGTGAGATACAACATTCTGAAGGTGTAGGTGAAAGTGTAGCTTTTTGTGTAGCATTTTTAATATGAGATTTTTCTATCTCTGTGAGAGTTCATTAAAATATTATTTTAGATTAATGTTTTATTTGATAAATTTATTTTTGGATGTATCCCGCATTGGTTAAATTACAATATATATATATATATATATATATATATATATATATATATATATATATATATATATATATATATATATATTGTGTGATTGATTCTTGTTTTATCCATTTTAATACTTTCATTATATCTATGATTTGAGAAATGTTTTTTTATGCATACTATTGCATAAGTTATATCTACTTTATGGTTATATTAATTTTTTTTTTTTTCAATTCCTAACACAAATTTACCAATCATGTCTTCAATGACATGTTTTTGTCTCAATAAGATGCTCTTCTACTCTAATTTTCATGTAAGTTTCAAACCTTGCTTGACACATTGCCTTGATCTTCAAAACTGCCCTATGCCTGGATTATAAAAGGCAAAATTGCACTCTTGACAATAAATTCATGTTTAATTACATTATTTATCTGATCTTGATTCCTTTCAATTTATTTATTAACTTTTCCTTTGACACATCACTTTATTCTATTGATAGGTGTCTTGAATCCTCTTTTCCTCACCAGGCCAATCTTC